>JAQIXT010002349.1:0-11184 GCA_034700445.1 Stenotaenia linearis | reverse complement strand
AATTTATTTTTTCGGGTTTTATCGGGTTCAACCCGATTTTCCAAAAATCGGTTCGGGGGGTAAAAATCGGGTATTTTTGGGTTTAACCCGAAAAATCCATACCCTAGTTATACCTGAGTATTGTGACAGTTTTGGTATGGTACTGGAAAGTAAAGTAACATTTGGAAGTTACAATTGAAAATGTGGAATTTTTTGAATTTTAAAAAAAAACTATTTTGGAAAAAATTTAATTACTTTTTCATTTTTTTCTATTTTTTAAAAATTGGATTTGACAATTTTTTTTATTGGTTGTTTTTTGTAGAATAATTGATTTTTTGATTTCCTAGTATTTTGAGGTATTTTTAGATTTTGATATTATTTTGTGTTGTTACTTAAGTTTTCTGTAATTTTTTGTATTTTTCATTATTTTGCAATTATGTGAAACTTGATAAAATTTAAATCTATAATTGATTGTAAACTTTGCATAAATCTGTTAATTATAATAAATATATTATAAAAATGATTTTTATCAAAATTATAATGTGGCAATCAAAAAATAATTTATGAACTTATAAATATGAACTAAATTGGCACTTGTATAAGTTTAACAAATCAATAAATTCCACTTTCAGCCATGCACTTTATTAGATAAACAGAGATTATAAAATAAATTACAGTTTCCACAATTTATTTAATATTAATCTATAATTTAAAGGAATGTCTGCAGTGCTTTGAAATTTCATGATATTTTTTAAGATTTCCAGTATAATTTTGCCTTTTCTAGGATTTTCTCTACTTTTAGTGCAATTTTTGCAATTTCTTTTGCAACTTTATTATATTTTATTTCAGTATTTTATGTTTTTCTATATAATTTTCCATATTTCTGCACTTTTTCTCAACTTCTTCCTCCATTTTTATATATCTTCTCCATTATCAAATTCTCATTTTCTTTCACCACTTATCTAATTTCATTTTCCATAAAAACCTCAAACACAAACCTATAAATAACCCAACCACAGATAACCTGGGAAAATCCCACACCTTAATCACCTTAATTAACTCTCAAACAAAAACCCACTCCCCACCCTCCCCAATGTAAACTACATCAACATCCCATACACCCTCCCATAACTCTCAAAATTTCATTAAACCACCCAACCTATTTCCACCCATAAATTCCCAACTGCCAACTCCACTTTTTCAACAATATGACATTTCCCTTTTACCCCCACCCCCTTCAGTCACCATTTCACCAAAAACCCTCACCAAAGAATTACACAATCACCAATTATACATTCCATACACACTCCATCAACAAATGGATCAATAAAAATGTCAAATTTAACCTTTAAACAAATCAATTCCCACATGATTAACTGAGTTTCCATCAAATCACAAGTAAATATCCCAATTAAGTGCTTTAAATAACCCAGAATGGCCTAAATGGGGAGGAAAAAGTAACAAAACTTACACATTTTCCTTCAAAGAATCCAAATTATCCTTCAAATTATCAAAATACTCCTTCATTTGGCTTAACATGGTGTAAATCCAACTCTAACTAAGGAATTTTAGTTTCATGTTGAGGATTAAAGTTAAGCGGAGAAGCCGCGAAGTGAAATTGGAGCGTCCGAATAACCGAAGAAGTTTGCACAAGTAAAAAGCAGCGGGAAATAACTGCTTTCTAAGCCACGCCACGCGTCGATGGGAAAAGTACTTGGGCAATTCACCACCAGAGACCAGAATGGGTCTAGCATAGTTTGGAGTTCTAGCAACGAACTGAAGCCGGCTTTCTGTGTACTTACAGTGCAAAAAATAATGGCTTTACAAAAAAAAGCCAATTTGAAATTCAGTGTGAAATATAAAGTTTCACGCAGTTGTAAATTTATAGACATTCAATTATTTTAGGATTATGTACGCTTTGTTTTAACGTGCATGTTGATTCGTAAAGTTTTCACTTCATTTGACTAAGCTTTTCGACAACTCTCGTTGTCATCATCAGGTTGAAAAGTTGAGGTTATGTTAACTTTGCATCCAGTAAATAAAAATATTAAGTTCAGCCATATTTATTTGACATGTTGACGACAATTCCACCTACATTCCTCTAGAAGAAAATAGATCTACAAAAACTTATATAGTTAAATTTATTATAAATATTTAGCTTTCATTACATTTCGGTTTACGAACGCTTGTAAATCAACAATTTACAAAATTTACAAAAGTTATTTAAAGTGTGGTTTTAAAACTGTAAATGTAATGCACGTGTTCTTTATAATAAATTTAATTGTTTTACATTTTGTAAATCTTTTTTCCCAGTGTTTCATATTTATTCAACATGTTAGCATCAATTTGAGCTAAATTTGACATCAATATAAATCAGGGCTGACTTCATATTACGTAGTTCTGAAGTTTAATAAATCTATTAGCTCATTCAATAAGCTGAATGAGCCAACAATTTCATTCAGCTTACTTGCTTTTAGAGCCAACTTGACAGATGTGACTAGGCATAAATGCAGTGGTAATTTTCTTAATAGAAATGTAATACAATGTTTGCCGAAAGTTTAAAAACAAAAAATCAAAAATCAAAAAATGTCATAAAAAACAATGAAAATTAATACAAATTAAAAAAACTCAAGTACAGTCGGACCCGCCAGTAGCGACCTCGGCTGTAGCGTCAACCCGCTTATAGCGTCACGTTTGGTATGGTCCGGCCAACACTTTGACGCTGTAAGCGGATTCACTTGTAGCGTCAACCCGCTTATAGCGTCAATTTAAGCCCGGTCCCTTGATTGACGCAATAAGCGGGTCCGACTGTACCACATGTTTCAAATATAAAACTATTTGGTTTGTCAACAACAGTGTAAAATGAAAACAAAAAAATGTTGGAACAAAAGTTTAATAACATGATAACAATCAACATATTATTGTTGGAAATAAGGAACAAAGTGAGATAAGTGATACACAAGATAATTAATTAATAATGTGTTAGAAGCCCTTTCATCAGCACAACAATGGGCTATACTTTGACTTAGCATTGCACAGATGTCTTTGAGGCCACAGCAAAACTCTATCTTCTCCGAAAACCAAATATAAATTGTTTGAATATGAAGAACCAGATAAACAGCTATATATATATATAAAGTACCACATGTTGCTTGTTAAATTTGAACAAAACATTTTCATACGGGGCACGAGGGCAGTCATCAACCCTTGACAGATGTGACTAGGCATAAATGCAGTGGTAATTTTCCTAATAGAAATGTGTCAACCCTTGTTGACAGTCATTTAAAGTCATCAACACTTGTTCTAACCGGAACAAGCATAGTATGTTCCGAGTGCTAGGTTTAAGTTAGGGTTAAGTGTTAGTGGCGCCTTGTTAGTTTATAAGTTTATTATGTTTATTGTTGCGTTTGCTTTATTTCTTACTTGGTTTATTGTTACTGTATCACATCATTCTTCCGCTGTTCTAAAGTCCGTGCTCTGGTAAATTGAGGAAAAGTGCGCGATCTGATTGGTTGGCATTGTTACTGCATTGTAACAATGCTTGTGTTAAATTGCCAACCAATCACATCGCGCACTTTTCCTCTCAATTTACCAGTGTGCGGACTTTAGGTTTCCTAGGCAGCCAATTATCATTATTAAATCACTCTTCTTCTCACTCTTAAAGAAGGTAGTTTGCTTCTCTCTCTCTCACCTTAACCCGAAGAGGGGCCTAACCCTAACATCTGGTCCTTAGCTTCTCGCCTCCGGTACTTGGCTAGCCCAAGGCTAGCGTTGGACACCGGAGAGGTCGAGGCACGCAACCGGGTTTGCACATTGTGCCCGGGTCGCGTAGCTGGGATACCGGCCCTCGAAGCAACTAACTGCTCTAGGCCCACTGCGGCCACTTGCCGCGTCTAACTAACCGCCGCGTCTGCCAAATAGTAGCTTGCTATTCACAAGAAAGAAATTGGAGAATTGCTCACAAAACCAAATTTCTCTCATGACCTAGGAATAGGAATAGGGATCATTTCTCTAGGGTAATAGTTGAGACCCATCTCCAACCCAGATTGGCCACAAGAACTACTGTCATGGGAAATTTCCAACAAGACTTTCACTTTTCTTACAGAAATATTTCAATTTGAATTTCTTCTTCCAGAAAAGTTGTCACGAAACAACCAAACTTACCCATTTCTGTTATATTCCTTCAGGTATGTTTATATATACACAAGAATCACATGGCACCTACATATGTTAGCTCTTATGGATTATTTGTGAGTTAAATTTCTGAACACCAGTTGGCAGCACCAAACAGTGTGAAATGCAAGCTTCAAATCAATATGAAAACATCCACTCAGAGTTGTACCAAAATATAAAAATTCACACATTCCAACCTTAAAACAAATATCTCAGACCAAAATATACAATTTCACTTACTTGAACCAACAGAAACCAGCAGCAACAACACCACACACAGCAGCACCACTACAGCCAGCTACAAGTGCTACAAGAATCAAAGAAAATCAAATATTATTAATAATTATTTAAGAAATTTAATGTCTTACCAATGAAATATATGTCTGATGTTTTATCAGCACCCCTCCTCTCAGCCTTTTGGGCAAATGGAGAATCTACATGTTTATTTTGTGGAAACCTAGCTTGCTTCGGCGAGTTTTCTGGCAACTTTTGTCCGGCTTCTGGAACGGTCTCTGGTTGTGACATGGTTTGGGGAGGGACTTTGTCTGCACTGATAAATTGCTTGCCAATTGCATCTGTAATAACAATAATTAAAATTATTATAAATTGCAAAATTTGAAGAATTCTTTCTCGAGAAAAATGAAAATTTGGTCATCGTAATTGTCGAGTAATTTTTAGCCGTTTCTCGAGAATGAAAATTTTTAAGTTGTAAGGCATTTTAAGATGAAAAAAAGTTTGAAATGGAGAAAATATGTTTTCCTTAATTTTGATTTTAATTAGTATTACTTAAATAAATTGCCACAATATTGTATTTTTATCACTTATCGTTTTAATACATTTTTCACTTCAAACACTTTTATAGTTATATCGAAAATGTGACCGGGTTCCGGGGTTCTGTCTAGGGGTACTGGGCAGAAGGGTCCCGGTTCCACTGTGCACTAATAAATGAGTGACACGAATACTAGTTCTTTCTATGATATTGGCTTTATTCCTAAACCGGTGAACCACATGCATCCTAGACTGGTACGTCTCGTTCCCACGCCGATGCCGTAGCATCGGCGGGGCCAAGCGATAAAGATCTCCTGTGGCGGCTTATACCGCATCTCAACCCGCTGTATCAACACTTGCGTCCCACTTCTCCATTCTATCACTTAGGTTCGGCAAACGTCGGCATTCAGAGAACGAATCAGTTGTTGCGACATCAGTCGCTGGAAGGATTCTCTCCGCAAGGCGTTTCCGTACCTTGCTTTATACAGATGGATTGGTCACGTACTTCCAGTTACGAGAGTATGGTTGTGACCAATCCCTAGTGGTACGATAGACAGTGCCGACCGGTGGGTCACTGGGGGTCACAAAAATTCCCGAGAAATGGACCAAATATTTTTCTCGTCTCCAGAAATACAAAGCAGGCGAAAAATGAGAAACACTATCCGAAATACATCCATTTGTCCAGAAAATGTCCAAGAATTACAAATGACATCCCACCATTAAGACAATTGGATGTTCCCAGAATGACTAACAGAATGTAACATACTCAAATGCCAATAAAAGATCCCTCAGAGGAAGTACTACATAATTGACCTTGCCTTCCTTTCACTGGCAGATCTGCTAAAGCCAAGAAGTGCTTCCTTTGCTTCATCAATTTGTCAAATGTCAAGGTTGGGAGTGACCAACTAACTAGTATTAATATTGAAAGTTGAAACTGTAGAGAATATCTACAACAATTCAATGACTGCACAATTCTACCACAATGTAGACATCAAAATATTTGATCAATTATTTAACTTCGAAAAAAATTTAAATTACAATAAATTACAATGTTGGCACAAAAATTCTGCCTCTGCCGTATATTCAATATTCAGGGTGGCTAAAACGTCCATTTCCCGGCAAATATTTCCAAAACAGCTATAGATAGGAACCTGACAATGATAGGATTGCATTGTAAGAAGTTTGGTGTGACCCACAGATGTCTGATTTGATCTTGAATCTTAAGGTCAAGGTTATCAAATTTCTATCTTGAAAACCGTTAAGAGATTAAAAAATTCCAATTAAAAACTTGTGGAGCACCCCAAACTTAGTCTAGATACAGGGCGAACCTCGTTATTACGAACTCGCTTATTGCGAATTCCTCGTTTTAACAAATTTTTTTAAAAGTTTGGTTGGAATCCTATACATTCATTCAATGTTAAAAAATTCGGATATTACGAACTCTCAATATTGCGAACAGATTTGACGGTCCCTTCGAGTTCGTTATATCGAGGTTCGACCTGTATAGTCAAAAGTCTACTCATTTTTAATCATGGCAATTTTAGAAAATTGGACAAAGTTACAAAAATACTCAAATATCTTAGCAATTAACACTGCAAAAAAAATCAGCTTTACAAATGTAAAGTCAATGTAAAGTCCAAAAAATTTATTTAATATTAAATAGTTTATCTAATATTTTTCAGAGTAAACAGACTTTATTATTATCCAAAAAATTTAAGGAAATAAGATCTTGACTAAATCTGATTGCGTGTGAGTTATCGTCAAAGCTTTTAGTTGTATGTTGTTGAGACTTTATCCCTATATTGAAGTGCTATTGAAATAGTCAATCAGCAGATTTCCCATCCTGTGCCATATTGATCCAAGCTCAAGTGGAATTGCTGTACCCGGACGCCATCTGTGTTCAGTGATTCAACTCTAATCTAGATGAACAAAAACTTTCCACATCCTAAGAGCTTCTACTGTATTGAACAACAACAGAGATTTTCATGTCAACATCAGAAATATGAAATTAGAATTTTAAATATTAAATTCTAAAAATTAATAAATTAAAGACTTCAGATATTTCATTAAAATTTTCAAATAATTGCATAATTTTTGAGGAAAAAAATTGCAGTTTTTTTGCAAATAATTTGCACTTTTATGAAAACTATAAAATTTTAGTAAAAAATTTTTCATTGTAAAAATTGGAATTTTTTTTTAAAAAACTGCAAAATTACTGCAAAATTTATAAAAATCTGCACATTTTCTGCAGAAATTACAATTTTTATACAAAAATTTTGCAGAATTTTTTATCTTAAAACTCATCAACACTATTCCTACTTCACTGTTACATCAAAAAATTCTAAAAACCAATAGCCATGCTGATATCCCATTCAATTCTGCAAATGGCCCAACCAACTTTACAACCTCCACAGCCATTTCCAACTTTCTCAAAACTCTCACGCAATAGCGGAAAGTATCCACCATCACCGAATACTGTCTGCCGGCTACATCATAAATCAAAAGTATATAACCGCTTTAAAACTTTGTTATCCGCCTTCAGCACTTCGCTTTCAATAAATTGAATACATTTCAAGGACTTCTGAAAATTTATATGATTAAAACCGAGCAAACGCTTCAACTTTTCAGTCTAAATACTTTAAATTTAGTTTTAATCTAATTATTTGATATGGCAAGCCACTTTTTGAATATTTTAAATTAATTTTTAAAGTTTCAGCTTAAAATTTAAGTCATATAGAAAAAATAAATACATGACGCATCTAATTTCAGTAGTAAATGCTTCAAATTTTTAAAACAATTGATATACCAACTCTAAAAATTTTAAGCGTTTATTTCAAAAATGTTTATTCATATTGGTTTATTTTGAAGTCGAAAGTAAAAGCTAAAAGCTTGAGAATTGTATTTTTTGGGGTATTGTAGGTGAGGATGCAAAAACACATAGAATGTGGGTTCTGGAGGGTGGTAGTTTGAGTTTTATGGGTTAGGAATTGGATTGTTTGGAGGTAGATTGCAATAACATCACATTATGACAATGGGAATTTTACAATTGTTTTGTTTATGGTTTTTAAGTTGGGATTTGTTTATTATAGGTTTATGTTACTTATGGTTTTTTGTTTAACTTTTTTTTAAAAATTTGATAATTTATTAGCGGGGAAGGACAACAAATACAGGAAAGCAAAGTACTAATTTTTTGGTGAAATGGGAATTCCCTTTTCGTCAGTAATTCTGTTTGAAGTGGTTTTGTCTTTTGTTATTTCATTCCAATTGATATGCAAAATTTAAACTAAGTTTTAATTTTTTTAAAGGTTTAACTCTTGTTTTTCTGATTTATTTTACCAGCGAATATTCGCTGGGGACAACTTGTAATTCATAAAAGTCTAGTATAATGCGTAAAACAGATTCTTTTCGAAAGAAAATATTTCGAATGGGATTTGTTTCAAAATATTTCAAATTTGGGGTTTATTTCGAAAAAAGAGGGATTTTTTTCCAAAAAAATTTAGGTTGGGGGGTGGGGGATCCAAGGGGAACAGGAGCCCCTTGTTAGACTAGGACGTTGGAACACCGATTCCCATATTTAAAGAAATTCCATTCGAAAATAATCATTTTCGAAAAAAATCCTTTCGAAAATAATCATTTTCGAAAAAAATCCTGTTGAAAATAATCCTTTCGAAAATAATCCTACGCCTCGTATAATGCAACACCAGATTATTCGCAATGCACCACTGTATCAATTTCAGGCAGTGCCAAACTCGGATATTCGGCTTTTTGCCAAGCAGCACTTCTTGGTTCATTTCAACTCCTTGCCAACACAAATGCTAATCAATCACACGCAATTACCATTTCTTTTATTAGGGAATGGAGTTAACACAGTCCAAACCAATTTTGACAATACCTCATTTAGTTTTTTGTTTTTCTTAAATATTCTGCTGATAGAACTAGGAATAAACAGTCATCCATTTGAAAGTAAAATTGGCCACTTGAGTTTGCCTTGAGGGATTTTCTTTGCAGAAGTTTATTTACAATGTTATCCGGCCACCAGATAAACGGAAGGTCATGGACAAGTAATATTGGAACTTTGCTAATTTTTGCCACTCCGTTTTATCAATGCAGCGAAGGCATGACTTCGCCATAAACTCAGTTACTTATTATTTTCACTTATCAGTACACAATTAAATTATGTTAAACTGCAGTAGATTTAACCGAAACAAACCAAAGCAAGAAATCTTCAGTTCGTTTTTCAAAAATTAAAAACTGAACTAATTATATTATATCAGATCAATTATTTTCAGTCAATCAAAACTACGGTTTGCCCAAGGGCATGAATTCACCATTTGTTTAATCGAAACCAAAAAACAAAGCTAATTATTAATACTAACTTATATTAAATTAATCGTATAGTAATAATTAAATAAATTAATTCTAAAGATGTGTACAATTGATTAAGATATTATATAAATTACTATTATAATATTAATTACTACAATCTATTAATCTTAGTTGGTTTCCCACCTTTTTCAATTGGCCTAATCTCTGCAACAAGGCTAAACACCGATGCCAGGGACAAGAATGCCTCCCAGAAATTTAGCTATTCTGGGAATCTTTTAAGTGCAGGAAAATCTTCCCAACATAAGACCAGTGGTTTTAATTCTCCTCCAAAGGAATGCAACTTCATTTTTCTCACCCAGAAAAATCACCGATCTTGGCCAGGGTTGAACCTCGAAACTCGGATCTAGAGGTGAGCACGCTAACCAGTAGTCTGCCGGCGCTAGCATTAACTCTTGGCCATACAACCAAGTTGACAATTACAGATCGAACCTCGTTATTACGAACTCACTTATTGCGAATTCCTCGTTTTAACAAATTTTTTAAAAAGTTTGGTTGGATTCCTATCCATTCATTCAATGTTAAAAAATTCGGATATTACGAACTCTCGATATTACGAACAGATTTGACGGTCCCTTCGAGTTCCTTATATTGAGGTTCGACTTGTATCCACATAGGTTTTCTTGAACATACTAACTCTTTTTTAAAAAGTCCAGATTAAGGTCTTGGTGGCTTTTCCTTAATACATAAATCACTACAACTGCAGCATTTGTCACAGCACAGTGTTATAACCATTCACCTGATTACCATCATTTGGCATTGTTAGAATAAAATGGCATCAAACAATTAAAACTGCATCACCCTCTATAAGTCAGTCATTAAAACCTAATAGCAATCCAAAAAATGGATTTTTAAATGCAGACAATTAATTCTACTCCCACACTTGTGCTGATTTGTTATTTTTAAAGTGATACTCTTACTTTAATTTACACTAATGCTAGGTTCACACTTACGTTCATACTTGATCGTAACGTAACTTAAAATAGAGGTCTGGTGCATTGTGGGATACTAAGTGCCTTAAGCGCTAATTCAACTCCGAGTTGAATTAAGCAGTAACGTAACATTTCATGTTACGTTCAGCCAATCAGAAACTGCCTTGCTTCAAGCTGACACGCCACTTTGTGTGCGGCTATCTCATTGGTCAATTTGAACAAGAAACAACTGGCAAGTGTGAACACACTTAAATTACAGTTAAGTCTTAATTTGTTAAGTTAACGTTACGTTACGTCATGTGTGAACCTAGCATTATACTTGTAACAAGAGTTTTTTCAAAGATCTTCTCTCACTACAGTTGATCATAAGCTCAACTGTAAGGGATTATATGAGGTTTTGATTTCTTTTCTTTGCTCAAATTGTCCAAGGCAAGGTAAGGAATAAACCATCTCTTATCTCAGAACCATTCGTTAGAAAATAAGAGCCTTTAAAGAGAATTTTCTAAGCTCCAAGAAAGCTCGACTAACTCTATATTAATACCGCTAATTAATTGGTCTCCAACTGCATTACTAAATTCATCTAAGATAAACCAACATTTATCTACCAGAGATTCTAAAGCAGCAATGTAAATATTTATATATTCTCTTGACTGCATAATTTTTTCACTCAAGATGATGATTCTCTGAGGAAGAATACTGCAAACTTTATCTTGTCTAAAGCTAGAATTAGCATTTACTGAAGTTGATGCAATCAGTGTTTAGTCATTTTGCCAAATCCACGTAAAAAATCTAAAGAATATTTGCATATTTTTTGAAGCTTTTTTTCAGTTTTTTGGCAGATTTTGTAGATTTTTTTTTACAGATTTTCTACTGTTTTACTTCAAAATCTACAGATTTTCTACAGTTTTACTTCAAAATCTACAGATTTTCTACAGTTTTACTTCAAAAT
>JAQIXT010002348.1:0-11188 GCA_034700445.1 Stenotaenia linearis | reverse complement strand
TTGTTATTGTGACAGGTCGCGTATGGCCTTTGTAGCCGCTTGTGACCTTAAGCAGTATTTCTTCCTTCCTTCCTTCCCGGAAATAAACTTTAGAAATAAACTGTCCATGATGGCGCTGCCGTCCAATGATTCGTCTGCTATCTCGGCCACTTGTCGATATTGTTTCTTTCGATTTGCAAGCTGATCAGAAGTGACTGATCCATTGACAGTTGTAGCACGTTCGACAACGTGCTGGGCATAGGTGTCCATCGTGAATCAATCCACACTGTCCGCATTTCCGCACTTATAGTTGTTGATGGCTCAATTGCGGAATCCTCAGTTGTTTGAAGTGTTTGTTGACATCCGGATTGGCTCGTTCGATGCGCTGTAGTGTGTTTGCATTTTGTCGCTTCATGCGTCGCTGTTGATCGAATTTGGTTACCAATTGGACGTCAAGTTCAGCTTTCTTTTTGCTGGTTCATATTTCTTCCAGATGTTGTCGTTTGTTCCATGGCATAACATAGCGCTTCGGCCTTCTCTAGGTTTAGTTTTTCGTGTAGCAATTGCGCCTTGAGTTCCTCATCGCGCACTCCGAATATTATATGATCTCGTATGATGTCTTGATCAATTGTTTTGACGTCTTTTGCGTAATTACATTGCTTGACCATTGTTTTAAGGTCAGTAATGAACGCCTCCATCGATTCTGTGTGTGATTGTTTGCGGCCTAACAGTCGAAAACGGTTGACGACTTCCGTCGTACGGGGATGGAAGTGATTTTCAAAACATTTTATCACTGGTTCCAATTTCTTGGAGTCCGATTGCTCAGTGTACATAAACGTGGCGTAGATCTCCTCAGCTGATCCTCCCATCATGTGGATCAGCATGGCTACCTTCCTGCTGTCTTTCTTGTCGTCCAGTTCTGCCGCTTCGAGATAGCGTCAAAAGCGAATTATCCAACGGTCCCAGTTTTCTGAGACATTGCCCATCCGGTCCAATGGTGCTGGTGGCGTAATTTTCTCCAGATCGTAACGTCGTTTTGAGTATAAGAGTTTTTATCCTGACACCATGTAATGTAGTCATGTCACACGTGCTAGGATTGGGACAATGAATGGATTTTATTTCATGTTTTACATACATATTCCAATGGGGTGGGGCGCGACCCCCACCCCCGTTCGACACGCGACCCCCCACCCCCCGTTCGACACGTGGTTGTCGCGCTTCCTTACACCATCATATGGGTCACTTGATGGTATGATTGTATGACGTCATCGCCGTTATTAAATTAAATGCATCGGATCTTATTCAAATTATTTTAATAAATTGTTGATGATTTCCTAATTTATAAATATAAACTGCAACTTTATGTAAGTAGCTTACATAAAGCTTAAATAAAATATTGCCAAATAAACGTCAATTTTTGATTAAACTTGTTTATGGTTGAAAAAGGTAGAATGAATATATTTTTTGCATAATTTTAGTTGAAAAATCAATGTTCATTATGTGTCAAATATACATCGATTTTTTGCCAAAATATCAAGTCTCTTTAAAATCAAAAAGCACAATTTGTGACACTTTTTTTATAAATTTTTTCTTTCCAAATATTTTTTTCTAAATTTTTTTTTTGAAATATGTTCTTTATTCACACATTTTTTCTAAAAAATTTTTCCTCTTTTCCGATTTTTTATTTATTCCTAAATTCCAATGTTTTTATTTTTCTCAGTTTCGTCACTGAACTATCTAAACGCATAAAATACGAAGCAGACAACTTTCGCGACGCAAACTTCGACGGCTTCTTCCCATACTTCGTTCTCGTCATCCGCGACGTCACCTTGCAAATCGAAATCGATGGCCGTGACATAACCGACGATGAATACATGGAGAGAAAGATGCTAACCGCCTTCAAAGACGCGAAAAAAGTCCGCGAGAGATCTTGCAACGAAACGAAACTGAAGCTCAGAAAATACTTCCCAAACCGAAAGTGCTTCACTTTTGTTTCTCCAATCGACAGTGCCAAGAAGAAACCAGAAAATCAAACGGACGATCAACTCCCAAGCGAATTTGTCATGAAAACAAAAGAATTTTGTAATCATATTTACAAAAATTCGCCAACGAAAAAGATAAACAGAGTTGAGGATGTGACAGGACCGAGTAGTATTTCATATAATTCACAATACACACTTTGCATTACATTTTTTTTCAGTGTTTGTGCAGTTAGCCAACATTTACTTAGAAGCCATTAACAAGCAAGGAATTCCGTGTATTGAGTCTGCTAATAGTATCATAGCAAAACACGAGAATATGACTGCACTTAATATAAGTTTGACTAAATACAAACAACAAATAGCGTTATTGGTACTTCCGGTGGAGAGGAAACACTTGGAAAAGATTCACATGAAGGCTCAAGAAGAAGCAGTTCTTTATTTTCTACGGAAGTCGTTTTTAGATCACGACAATGCATATTTTGAGTTACTGCAGGTTTGTCTGACTGTATTCCTAGCGATTTGGCTTTTCTGGGAAGCCATAGTTTATTTTTAGGTTTAATCCCGAGAATTGCAAGAACTGACCGGAAATTAAGTCATTTCTATAATTTTCATTACATATATTTATGCGAATGGAAGTAGGAATTGAAAATTTAAAACAAATGTTATTAAATGTCACATTTGCAACAAAATAAGCAATTGTTATTCATTAAAAGTAAAATTTTGGTAATTCCCCAGAAAGTTGAGTTAAGAAATAGTAATATAAATAGTAATATGAACGCTGTAGTGCGTTTCGTTGGTCATGGTTCATTAAATTACAGGTTAAGCTTTCCAATGAGTATTTGAAATATGTGGAAGAGAATTTGGCAGTATCGCGGCATTTATGCGAGACGATTCTAGAGGGTCTGTACAGTCCAATTAAAGAGAAACTATCAAGTGGACAATACTATCTTGAGAATGGATACCAGAATTACATTGGTGATGTTGAGGAATTGAAGAAAAAGTTTCAGTGCAAATCCCATAAAGGAACAGCGGTATGTAAGTTTAGATCATGATGATGTGTATTGAGTCTTGTTTCAATTGCAGGCAAATGTGGCTTTGGAGTCGTTTTTGATCTTGCGTCAACGAGATGAAGAGTTGATAATGAAGAAATTGATGACAGATCAAGAAAGGAAAAGAAAAAGTAAAGCAGAATCGCTTGGGGAAATACATCTGCTAGCATACTGCTAAATTATCTTGTGGCTATAATCTTGTTATCCCTAAGTTTGTCGCAAATCAAATTCAGAACTTTGAATTAATATAAGCGAGTTAAAGATCGGTGCCATTTAATATCTCAGGTATTGACCAATTATTTTGATTAGATCAAATGAAAAGTCTAATGTGGAAAGTTTCTTTGAAGGCGCTCTTGAGGTCATTCAAGTGAACATGCTTGCTTGTTCAATTAACCTAGAATGTACTATAGTTCACGACGGTTTTATTTCAACTAAAACATTTTCAGACTAATTTGGTAGTGCTCTACAATTTTTAAATTGCAATGTTGGTTTTTCAGTTAAAATATTTACTACTTATAAAGTGAATGACCTTAAAGATAAAGTCCATCAGAAGATGTGTAATAGAAAGATACTAAATTTCCTATCCAACCTTATCAGATTAATTGGTCTATCTATCCGAGAAAATGATGAAGCTGCATTTGTTGATAAGACGAGACTTTGACTTTCACTATATTTGTGAATATTTCTGTCAGTACCGTACTTAAATTGGAGCAAACTGGGGCAGCCACTCCAGGCTGAACAAGAGGAATGGCTGACACAGAAGGGGAAGGCGGTGTTAGGCAGAAAAGCTTAACTTATTTAATTGTTTACAAGCCTGATTAGGCATCATAAGGAGCTAAAATCAACAAAATGTGTAAAAAGGGCTTAAAAGGCCCAAGAAAACCAAAAGGCCTTTAAAAAAATAGATAAAAACCCCTTATAAATGTAAAAAAAAGCCCAATAAAAACGCAAAAAGATGTTCCCTCCAGGCCTGAAAAAGCAGTTATGACACCTGAATTCTATGTATTGATTGAGTATTATTGGCTCACCAGACTGCCAAGATAATTGTTCAGCTTCAACAGTTGTGAGTGACATAAAGGGTAACTTCATGGTAATTTTTAGTAGACAGGGCCAGCCCAAGCACTCATTTATTTTTCATGGAGAAAATAACATTGCTAAGAATAATAGCAATACATAAAATTTTTCCAGTTCAGAGCTCCATTTTCAATGGAGAGGAGAACAAAACATATGTCTTATAACTTATAATTTCAATGTTAATTATAAGACAGAAATTTTGTTTTCCCCAAACTCTCTAATGCCAAAAGAGAGCAGTTTAATATGTTCACATATTTTTAGTGTAATGACAGAAAGTATTAAGCAATAACTCATTATTTTTTCCAGGAAAACAGCATGATAACCAAGTAGAACAACTGCGAGTCCGTCTCGAATCTGCAAGATTGCGAAGAGAAAAGGAGACAGAAGATTTACTCACACGAACATTCGAGGTAAGAAGACTGCAAAAACTAAATTATTTCATCTAATTTGATCTCAATTCAGGAGCAAGCAAAGATTTACCACGCAGTTAAGATGGAGAAACGAACAAAAATAAAGGAATCCTACCGCAAACAACTTGCAAAACGCAAACATGAGATTCAACGATTGAACAGCGAAAACTTCTTTCAACATGCAAACGAATTAAAGAACGAAACCAAAACACTGGAATCACATTACGAAAGTTTTCTAGAAAAAAGCGCCAAGAGTATCTCACAAACCAGCAAACGTGTGGAAAGAATGCTGAATTTTACAATAGCAGCTATTAAAAGCAAACTAAGGGAAACAATTTGCGGTGAACCAGAAGAACACCTCTTTACATTCAGGAATTTTCCAATTCAGTGACTAAATATTATAATGAAATTAGTCTTATACATGTTCATTTTGTACAGTACCTACACAATTAGTTTGTAACTAAGTTTTTCAGTATAAAATAAAACAATTCAATTGATTTTCCGACAAAACATGTCAATTTTTACTCCACTCCAACAAGTTTGCCTGACCCATCCTATTCACAAATGAATGATTCGGTTGCCTAAAATAAATTACACACACAATTCCCTTTATGTTCAGTATGTCTCGAGTTGGTGTACTCAAAACTGGATACGCCATGTAAAAGATACACTGCACACAAGTGCTCATGCCTTCCATCTCACATTCATTTACATTAGATGCTGCTTATTAGTTAATGTGTCACGATTAATGTGAACAATCCGTAAATGTGGTCACTGTAACAAAATATTGACTGGAAGTGTACATTGAAAAACTGTTGTTTATTGTAATTTCAGTCAGTGTTATCATTTTTCCACCAAAAATTCATTTTCAGCACTAAAATTGGTCCAAGTTGAATTCTAATTGTTTGTATTATGCAACGGAAATGTGAAATCAGTTTCAAAAATTTCCTTTTTAAGTTATTTAAGGTCTAAAGTAGAATCAAAATAATTAAAGTGATTTTAAAGTATATGATAGAGAAGAAACTACATTTTGTTGTAGATTTCGATTAATAAACGCTTGACTTTAGTTTATGTATTTTAATCTTCCTTCTCTGATACATTAACGCAAGTGAGCAGTGAATGATACTGTTAGAGATGGATTATAAAGGAGTTTAGAAAGGAGTAATTAAGAGGTGAACAATGGAATTGGGTCTGAATAAATGCCACTAGATGGCAGTGGTAGAGTTGACCGGCCAATTGGGTTGAGAGTTGTAATTATTCACGGATTGTTCTATTTAAGTAAGGTAATGGGTTGTTTGATTATAAAAGGTTTTGAATTGGATAATTTGGGGTCTTTTGGCTTCGGTCTTAGACCTCTCCTGAGCTTGGTCGTCGCCGGTGAATTCCGCCAGGCACTTCCGAGTTTCAGAGGTATTTTTGGTGAATTATTATTGTTATAGTTAATGTTGAAAGGTTGAGTGATCATTCAAATGTTTAGTTGGTTTTCTTTGAATGTGGGTTAACTTGTTTATTTTGTATTACTAAGTTATTTTGTAATTTATTTAGTGTGTTCTAATGAATAAAGGAGTTATTTTGATTTGAACTAGATTTGGTGTTTGATCATGTCTGTGTCCACTCATTTTGAATTATAATTATCTAAGAGAAGAGCTATTATTACATGTGGGTTTTAAACTCACATGTAACAATACGCGCACGTTTTTATACACCCCTAACAGCGCCACCTATCATCACATGATCATGCAATATTTTGATCAATGGCGTAAAGTATCCAACAAATCTCCCCTCCTTTACGTCATGGTTTACAATCAATTCAAAAATTTCAATAAAATTACAATAAAATTCCTAACACTACCATAGAGATACAAAAAAATGTTAAATCTAAAATAAATTAACATGTTTCAGATTATTTGCAATTTTTGCACCGCTCAATGCTTTGGTGAGAAAATCCGCAATCATCCCTTTGGAACTCACGTGTTTTAATAAAAAATTTCTCTTTCATTTTCCTCCTTTACGAAATAAAACTGCCTGTTTAAATATTTTGACCGCTTTCTTCTCTCGATTCCTCCGACCACTCGTTGAAAAACATCCTTGCTATCCGTTCTGATTGGTATTTCACCGTCCATCTTCTCCCCAAGATCTCCGTAGACTTCTTTTACCCACTTCAGCTCTTTAACGAGATCCCCCAACGCTCCCAGTTCCGATTCTTCCGTAGAAGTCGCAACATGAGTTTGCTTGCTGGACTTCCAATTTAGAACGTTTTTTCCACTTAAAACGATAAAACCACTAAACGATTTTGCTTTCCTTGATTGAGCCAATCCTGCGTCGCAGAATCCAATCAATCCTTCTGAATCGCTATTAAAGATCAAACCGTTGTTTTTCATCCTCTTTAAATATTGAAAAATCCGTTTCACCACACTTCGATGCATAACTCGCGGTTCTGTTAAATTGGGATATCACGCTCACCGCATGTCTAATATCCGGTATCGTATGGGTGGACAAATACATCAATTGCCCAATTGCACATTGGTAATCAGTTGGATCGGACTTTGGACTTTCCTCGTAATTATTCAATTTCATATTTGGATCCAACGGTGTCGGACAATCATTACATTCTTCCAAACAATGTGTCTTCAACTAATTCTCGATGTAACCATTTTGGTGCATTTTGATTGTATTTTTCGATCTAATATACTCAAGTCCTAATAAATATTTTAACCAGCCCATGTCGTTGAAATCGATTTCCTTTCTTATTTTCGCAGTTTTGCTGAATTCGAATTTTTCGCAATTCGTTATTGACACAATATCGTCAACGTAAATCCCCAAAATTAGAAAATTTTTTCCAACCGTTTTCTGGAATAAATACGGATCACTTGGTAATTCCAAAAAATCGTTCTTCTTTAAAACGTCACGGAATTTCTCGAACCATTGCTCACTGGGCTGCTTCAATCCGTACAACGATTTTTTCAGCTTACAAACGAGGTTCTTTCCTTTTTCATATCCAAATGGCTGCATCATGTAGATATCCTCATCTAATTCACCGTGCAAAAATGCAGTCGGACGACTACTGCTAATGCGTTTTTTCTTGCAGTAAAGTTCATTAAAATCCTTAATGTTTCCGCATGCAAAGCGGGTGAAAAAGTCTCGTTATAATCCTCGTATGGCACTTGCGAGTATCCAACGGCAACCAATCTTCCCTTGTATCTCTCGATAACTCCATTCGGGCCCATTTTTTTCTTAAAGATCTATTTGCTTTTTATTGTGCGTCATCCGCTCGGAAGTTGCATCAAATTGCAATCTTAATGTTTTTTTATTGACTCGATCTCCGCATCCATTGCAATCTTCCATTGGTCCCAATCATGACTTTTTTGCGCTTCCTTGTAATTTCTTGGCTCAAGGTCGTCTCTCAAATAAAGTGCTCTTTCAGGATTCTTGTTTCGTTCCGATCTCTGTACTCCTTGGTCCAAAAGTGTCCTTTCATTTCCCTCGCGCTGCAATCGATTTTGCACCGCAATCGCTTCCTTCGTGGATTCCACTTTTCGTCCTCGAGTTGGAATTTGGACTTCCGGTTCCATAATTTCGGTGATTTCTGCATTTTCGATCTCGTTCGGTGTGTTTACGATCACTTCCGGTTCTCGATTCTCTGTCGTTTGCTCGATTACAACCTCATTCTGCACGATGTCTGCTATTTCCGGTCACGTGTCTCTGTTCCGTCTTCTGCTATGATCTCGTTGTTGTCATAAAACATGTGAAAAAAACAAAATGTTCCTTATTGTCAATTTCCGGTTTACGACTATAACCATTAATTTCCTCATTAAACACAACATTGCACGTTTCTTCAACTCTCTTATGTTTTGGAACATAAATTCGATAAGCTTTTCTTGCTCTCAAATATCCAAGAAAATATCCCTCAATTCCTTTCTGCCCAATTTTGTCGCGTTGATGCGACGGAATTGGAATAAACCCCTGACACCCAAATCTCCTAAAGAATTTAACATTCGGTTTTCTTCCGGTCAATTTTTCAATTGGTGTCATTCCAATTTTGGAATTATATGAAGCATTTTTAACAAACGTAACACACAAAACTGCTTCGCCCCAATACTTTGATGGAATTTACGCATCAATTACCATCATTCTGGCGCACTCAATGATCGTCCGATTAAATCATTCCACAATTCTGTTACTCTGCTGTGTCTGAGCTGTCGTAAACTGATGCTTAATCCCTCTTTTACGAAAAAATTGTTGCAGCTCGCCATCAATGAATTCTCCTCCATTATCCGATCTGAATCTTTTCAAGATTTTGTTCTCACAATCCCACAGAGACTGCAAAATCACAATTTCAACGATGAAAGTAGAACATAACTCGATGGAAAATCCACTCCACTTAAAAATTAAATAAATCCTCTTAAAAATAAAATAAATTTTTAGCCATCGGTGGTTTAAAACCACCTAAATAGGACAAAAAAACTGCAGAATCCAATTATTTACTTTATTTTGTGATTGGATTTACCCCCAAGCCATTACAATGAAGAAAAATTGGGGAAATAATTAGAAAAATTGAGAAAAAAATTTAAAAAACAATTCACAATCCGTGTTGGTGTGAATGCACGGACACAATACGAACAGAGAGAGGTGGGACCCAGAATGCTTAAACTACGCGCTCACAAAGCGAGGGAAGCAAGACGTGCACATTCTGCTTCGCAAATACCGAAAAATAAATGAAATGGTTGGGCACACGGCAAGGCACCAAGTAATTAACCCTAGAAAGCACACTACAGATAACTGGACCCTAGCTAGGTTCACACTGCTGTTCACACTGCAGTAGCAGTAAGTGAAGCACAGTATGAAAAGTAAGAAAGTAAGCAGGTATGTTCAGATTGGTTCATACTGCAAGAAGTAGAAGTAATATGAAGTAGCCAATCACAGTGTAGCTGGATCTAAACAAAGAAAATGGCTGACAGTAAAGAAATGACTGGTTTACTGCAATTGTTTATTTTATTTATGGGAATTTGCAACCTGATAAAAAACTATTGAGCCCCTCCTCCTCCATTTTGAAATGTTTGCTCAGATGAACCCATGTGACTTGAATGTCTCTTCTCATTGGCTGGCAGTAAGTTGCTTGCTTACTTCTACTTTCTACAGCATCATTGCTATGGTAGCTTGCTTACTGCTACTTCCTCCTTACTTCGTTCCCATAATGCACTGCTCTACTTCTACTTTTTAACGGCATACTGCAGTGTGAACAGCAGTGTGAACCTAGCTTTAGTTGACCATTTTTCTCGTTGGTGCTGAATTGAGAATAATTTTGAAGTTGGGTCACCAATATAATAGTTGCTAGAGCAAAAGGGGCACGGAATTTGATCCTTTTTTTTCTTCATTGAAAAATGGATGATGTCGGAGAAAGTGATTTAGTGATTCTTCGACAAAAACTAGAATAAAGATTCCATTCATTTAATGCCATTTTTGGAAGGCAATAATTGACTGACATCACACACTGGCGAAATTGTATTTTAAATTGGAACTCGAGTTGGGCGCAGCGCAGTTAACCGCGGATATCAGCAGTTTAACCACGGATATCCGCGGTTGCGGATTTGTGTTTTGGACTGCACTACGGTGCAGTGCAGTCGGCTTTTTAGGAGTCTGCCGGTTTGGAAATTTTGCGATTATCTGCAGATAACCACAAGTTTTAGATATTAAAATAAACTAAGAATATTTAAAATAAACTAATATTATTATAACTACTAGCAAGCCCGTCGTGGAAAATCCACGAACAAAATCAAAGTGAAAAATTAAAGCTAATATTAAAATGACAAAATGTTTGAAGTGAAATAATAGTGCAGCAGACACTGCAAAATCATAATTTCAACCATGAAAGTATAACTTAAATCGATGGAAAATCCACTTCCAGCCCGTGGAAAATCCACTCCCAGCCCGTGGAAAATCCACTCCCAAAGTGTGGAATATCCACTCCCAGCCCGTGGAAAATCCACTCCTAGCCCGTGGAAAATCCACTCCCAAACCGTGGAAAGTCCACTCCCAGCCCGTGGAAATCCAGTTCAAACCTGTGAAAACCTCTCAATTCGTGTAAATCCACTTTCAGACCGTGGAAATCCACTTTCAGACTGTGGAAATCCACTTCAAACCTGTGAAAACCTCTCTCAATTCGTGTGTTTTTACTTTATTAAATTTATTTTTATTTTTTTTTAAAGTTATTTTTACTTTTATTTTTTTAAATTTATTTTTATTTTTATTTTTATTTTTTTAAATTCATTTTTATTTTTATTTTTATTTTTTTAAATTTATTAGAACATAAGGAAATAAATAAATTGGTTACAATACTGATGATGTCATCATTTTAACCCTTATTAATATATTTTTCAAGAGATATTTTTTAAAAAAAACTTTTTTGACATCTGTAGGTTTTTAGGGCCTAGGAATTCATTTCCAAGCTCAAAAATTAAAAAAAAGTTAAGGGAAAAAAGTTTGTTAGTTAGAAATTTATCTTTTTCTGCTGGCTTCTTCCCCTTTCCCCCCTACTGAGTCTCCCCTCTAATCTCCCCTACTTAATCCCCTTATCTCTAAGTTGTGCAGAGTAGCTCAACCCTTTTTAGCTGCCCTTTAGCAGAAAACGTTTTGATTGGCTTAGAGCAGTCACATGGGGCGATTCAGCCAATCAAAACGTTTTTTTCTGGACAAA
>JAQIXT010002347.1:0-11196 GCA_034700445.1 Stenotaenia linearis | reverse complement strand
CCTAATTACGCATCAAACTTTCATCTTGTTCATAAGATCAGTAATAAGAACACAAAAACAATTACTGAAATTTCTTATTTACTTCTGTTTAAACTTTAAAATTGACAATCTATTTCAGTAGTTTTAAACTTTAAAATTGACAATCTATTTCAGTAGTTTTAAACTTTAAAATTGACAATCTATTTCAGTTGCCAATCCAAATTGACTATCACAATAATTTTGTAATCACATTTTAGTTTTTAATATATTCTGCTTTTTTTTTGTTTTTTTAAAGTATGTTTGATACTCATTTACTCTGAATATACTGTATAAAAACTAATACATAAAAACTTTGAAATGAAGTATAAAAAAATATTTGCCACGTAGTTTTCTGTGTATGGTGAATATTTTACTTTATTTAGTTCTCAAGTGATAAACCGTCCTAAAAATGAAGTTTGTATTTGAATTTCTGTTTTAAATTAACTTCTCTGCAAACTTCCTTATCAAGTGGCGCCACCGAGTTGAATTAAGTGGCATTTCGTCACCAGCACCACCTTTTCGATATTTCCGGTGCAGTTACTCACATCCGTTACAAAGCGATAGACGAAACCCAGTGCCGCACGTTGTACAATTATCTAGCCTAAAGCCGGATTAACTATCAGTTATAATATTACATTTTGATAAGGTAAATGAACTTTTCACACTTGCATTGATCTATTAACTAGATTTTAATTATTTTCAGAGACATTTATTATTACCGCGTGGTCAGGGTAACCCTAAATTCAAAGAAAAGGCGCGAAAACCAGATAATCATGAGTAGAGAATTCGTTTGGGGTAAGATTTGCAACAAGACATTTTTTCGAACAATTTAACCGATTTGTTATCGTTTTTAGGTTGTGAGTTAAATAAAACACAGAGAGAATATATTTGGTGTCCTGAAACGGAGGATGACGATGAAAGCATCGAAAATCATGCTTTGATCCTGAAACAGGTGTGACGGCCAATTTTGTTAAGAAAAAAGATATTTTAACATTTTATGTTTTAGGCGATGCTTGGTGCCACAGATGATTCCGTGAGAGGCGATGTAAATATAGTCGAAATTGAAACGGAGGGATATAATGGAAATGAAATTAAATTTCCTGTTTTCCGAATGACTGCTGGAACTAACGATTACGTAAATATAAAATAAAAAATAAATTTCATATTTGGTTTTTATAAAAAAAAAATAAAAATCATTTTAGATTCAATTAGATATGTACGTCCCAAAATATTGCACGTTAAAATTAATTTCTGGTTCCGGACCAGTCTTTATAACGGGTCAACACATAATTGGTAGGTCTATTAGGTCAAGATTAAGTGATGTGTTTAATTTTGACATTTGTGTATTGAATAGAATTGTTTAGCGATGATGAAAGTGAGGAATCAATTGAAAAAGAGGAACATTTAGAGAATCAAGAATGTGAATCTGACACCGAGATAGAGCCTGAGCCTGAGCCTGTTCTTGAAAAAGTAAAAAGAAAATTAGAAAATGGGAAAGGCAATCCTAAAAAAGTGAGTTTGTGAATTGTGGAGATTTTTTAAAATTATTTTATTTTTGTTAATTAATGTCTTATTTCAGCTTGTAAAATTGGATTATTCTGATAAGGTAAAATCATTTATTCAATAATTTATTTTATTTTATTAATTATCAATTCTACTCTACATTGTAGGAGAAGGATGACGAAGAGGAAGACCAAGAAGAAGAGGATTCTATAAAGGAATCACCTCCAAAGAAGTAAATTGATATCTTTTTTATGCAATCAAACATTGCTCTAAAAAGCTTGGACGTGCCCAATGATGTCACTGTAATAAATCATTGCAGCAATATTACTTTAATAGGCTGTTGAAAGCCTATGAAATTGATTATACAAATGTTATTTTTGGTCGTAGAAAATTTAATTTTTAGAGCATTGTAAGAAATTTTTTTAGCGAATTAATTGCATAATATATATATATATATACCGTATTAATTAATTAATTTTAAAAATTAAACCTTTTTCTTTTGTAGTGTCAAAAGAAGTACGAGAGCTAAGGGAAAAGCTACGGTAAGAATTTTAGGATTAATATGCAAGAATGCTATTTTTAAAAAAAATAAATTTGTTTAATAGACTGAACGAATTCAGAAGAAAAAGAAGTGATTACGCACCTATTGCCTTAATAACAGTTAATTGAAAGAATAACAAAAGTTATCTGTTGCAATAATAAATAAATATAATTTTGTATTATACTTACCTCAGTTTGCTGTTTTGTTACGACATCTGGTAGCAAAATTTAAATTAAAAGTTGGTAAATCACAGCAGCTGTTTGTTTACAAGTTTGAGTGGCGTTTGTTTATGATATTTTGCTTCAAAGTTGAGATAATGATCTTGGGGTTTTTGATTTATTTTTTAATGGAATTCGTACAGTAATTGCTTCTATTTTAGGAATGAATTAATGTTAAAAATTGTCGTATAAAAATATAGTTTTAGGATTGATTTAAGCGTTTATTTCTGTAATTCGTAAATAACCGGTATTATTTGTGTCCTATTAGTTAATGATTTTAAAAACAGAATTTTTTTTAGCTTCCTTAACTTGATATTTGGCGCCATCGTAAATTTGGCAAGTTGTCAACACAGCCTAAGCGTAAATCCGGTCTCCTAAATTTTAATGATAGAGGAGTGAACTTCTCCTGAGATGTGCAACGTATTTTATCCTGAGCCGGAAATGGAATTTGCATGTCACAATATCACCCGCGCACTAGTACCTTTATTAAATTCATTTTAGAAATTTAGTTTAATCAGCAAATGGTTAGAAATTTCTGTTATTTTTCAAAAATAAATATGTAATAAGTAGAAAACCAATAACCTATTATCATGTTCTGCGTGTGAGTCTGCTTTTAATCAAGTGAAATAATGGTTTACACATTTAAAAAAATGTAGTTTTAAAACTACAATTCGTCTAATTAACAAAGAAGAATTATAGTTTTTTTTAAGTTAGCCAGTACTTATTTTCTGCAAGAATAGAATTAAAGAGCTCGGACTAATCAATTCTTACTTGAAGTCTGTGTTACTGTCACGCATGAAACAGTTTCTATGTTGAAGGGGAGAAGCTCTTAGTAACTTGACAACAACCTTCATCGATTCCATAGGTCATTAATCAAAATACCAAACATTCCACAAAAAACTTTTAACCTCCTCGTTTGAAATAATGTTAAACTGTGGGAAGGGGGAAAGAAAAATCAGAAATGGGGTCGGTTAAAGTCGGAATAACTTCTTACAATTATTGTATACGAAGAATCTGGCAAAAGGATTGCTGGTGAAATGAAAATCCGATATTTATAGTTTGCTATTAAATCGGATTTTCATTTATTTGTTATGCTGTTGATATTTCTGGTGGGCGTTGAGTTGTGTGTGTGTGGTAGTTAGCGGTTGGTTGATGGGTGTTCGATCGATGTCCCCATCCTATTCCTCGCCTTGTTTCCGTACTTTCATTTCGGAGAGACTGGGTGCTTGATGCGCATGCCATGTTCAGCAGTGTCACGTTTGGGAAGCGTGTTCTCGACCGATGGCGGAAGAGAGGTTCAGAATGTAAGCAAATGTCGTGTAATAATTTATTTTGTCTGTTTGTTGTCATGCTTTGCTTTTAGTTTAAGTATTTAACTGAGTTTAATGGTTTGGAAGTGCAACAGGCATTTTTGAACGGTTGCAGAAGTGATTTGGAAGGAATGACCTACATTTCGTACAGTTTTACGAGAAATACAATTATTACCGTAAAATTTAAAAATAGTAGAAAATTTTCCCAGAGTATTATTGACTTTTTGACCAATAACGTGATAAGAGTGGAATTTGTTTAGCGTTGTTATGACAGTAAAGAAAACTGAATTTTATAAAATAATAATAACACTTTACTTTACCAAAAATCAACAATTGCCTTATCGTCAAAGTGCAAAAGCGCATTAAAGAAAATAGATTTATTTTTAAAATTTAATCTTCTATACTTGAATAACAATGATCAAAGGATTGGACTTTGAATTTCTTAAAGGGTTACAAAAATCATGAAACCACTGCATTGCACGAGCAAGCCTTAACATATCCATTTGTCAGTTACTTCTTTACTCAATTTTTTGAGTGACATTGCATTTTGATATCTCGAGGACCGAGATGGAGGAAAAATCAATTTAAGTGACATAATGTAAGAAAGTTATAAAAGAAGGAAAAGAAGAAAATTGGATTAAGGCAGTTTTAGCAACTCAGATTCACTGGTAAAACTTGTCAGTTGTCAAGTTATTCTAGCTAAAGCAACGATACTGTGGTATGTGTATTGATTTGAAACCTGCTTTTTAATACAACATGATGTCGTAAACATGTCAAGATCAATATTAAATACGATTGGAATAGAATGAATGTCAGTCGCAGAAGATGAAATTTTAAAAAGTAATAAAATTAATTTGTGTAAAGAATATACTCATTAATATTTTTTTGAGAATATTGAAGACTCATTATAAATACGATTACTTGCATAAAATTAATGCATCAAAAATTTCCCTCCTTTTTTGTTGTTGTTTAATTATGAACACAATTTCTTGGCACGTGGCATTATTAGCAATTTAAGCAAATTCACGAGTTTATTTCACTATGATCCATAATTTATTGTAACTTTTTACATTTTCGGTTTACAAGGATCTATATTCCTTAAAGCAATGCAAATGCAAAGTGCATGTAATAAATTTTTAAGAGAATTTTGTTATTAATTGAATACTCCCGTAATGTTCTTTTCCCTCGTTTTAATAACGTTTCCATTAAAATGCACGTGCTATGAAAACTCGTTTCTCCTTTCATTTTTTCCTTACTTATTTTTTTTTGAATTGCAAACTGAAATGTTTAAAATTTTACAACCTTAACCCTCGCTTTGAAATTCGCAAATTCTTGAAATTCATAATTCTCTAACGATTTGCTTTTATTATTTTAAAATTCAGCGCGCGGAATGTTTGAAGTTGTGCTCTGAATTAAAATTGGAAAATTAGACTTAAAACAATTGTTGTTTAATTCGACACTCAGGATGAAAATAACGAAAGAGATCTAATAAAGGATTTTTCGAATAGTATCTCCTTCGTTTAAGTGATGTAATGTTAGTTCTGTATCCTGTGCGAGCGTGCTCGTTACATTAATTAGTGTCATTCAAAGCCATAGAGTAGAAGCTGCGGCTGCTAATAATGACTAGCATGGGCGCTTACACGGTTATGGGCAGGCTGCTCGTATTAATGTCTCTTAATTTCTTTTTCCGACAGCAAAAATGATATCTTTTTCTATGCATCAGCAAAAATTATTATAAAAAAATAAAATAAGAAATCTTATTGATAGGGGTGATAGGGGACCCGCCATCTTGGATTTTCAATGTTTTGCGATTCGTTATTTACTGAAAAATCTAAAAAAAATAAGTGCAAAACCAGAAGCATAGAAAATCCGAGGTAGCGGGTCCCCTATCACCTTAATTTCTTAAAGATTAAAAAAAATTATGCAAGGATTTCTTTTCAAATTCAAACTTGAAATGTGTGATTTCGCAGATTATAAGTAGATGCAGCTGTTGCAAACTGTCATCTTGCTGTAATCAAGGAAGGAAGAAATTCCTCGAGTTGTTACAAGACTCGAGTTTTAAGAGTTCCTCATTTCCATGTCGTTAATTAACTTTAGCATAGTGTGGAAATTAAATGTTTGTACACTGATTCAAGTTTTGCAGAAAAGCCTATCCACTTCCCAGGCGGTGTTTTATCTTTTTTTTTTCCTAATTAAAAAAATCACTACCTAATTAGAATTGCAATTAGGTATTAAAATTCGAGATTTTTGTGGCCAGTTACATTTATACATTATGCATGAATGTGTGTGTATATAGGGTAGATAGCGAAAAGTTACAAACATCAACTTTATCTTTCTCTTTTTTCATCATTATTTTTCTTATATGAGTCAGCGCGGGTATCTTCATATCATTAATTCTTAATCAGCTTTGCTTGCATTTGGTTCTGCAGACAGATCACACGGAGAAAATGTTTTTTCTTTTACCTAAGGGACCCTGCTTTCTCTTGTAAGGAAGCAGTTTGTGGTTGCGAGTCGTGTGCATCTAGTCTAGAATTTCTGTAAATGCATCTGCAGAGAAAATTTGATGGATCTATGAATTCATTCTGTAGTGTAATGCACTACAGGGACTATTCACTTAAAGGGACTGTTCATATATGAAAAGGTGAGTAATAACGATCCCTTTTACAACGAAATTCACTTCAAAGAATTTTTTTTTATAATTTAATCTGTCTGATGGGAGATTTTTATGTGCGCCATATTTTTTTATTAAACATATTAAAACCTAAATATAAAATATGGGTACTTATTAATAATCATGAAAAGAACTTTGTCTCTTTTTTTAGCTAAAAAACTCTCTTAGCTCCACAAATTTCCAACTTTTTTGATTTATGGACATGTAATGCTTCATTTAACGCTAAAACTTCATGACACTTCTGAAAAGCCAGATAGTAGCTAATTTGTGTAATTAAGTTATACACTTTCCAAATTCCGATGAGTAGGGGCGTAAGTGACCAAAAGTCATGATTGATCATGGATCTTGATTAAATCGATGCTTCCCCATGCTTTCACCCACGTTTGCTCTTTTCCCGCTGCTTTCCATGATCGATGGCGGTACAAACACGCCAATTACTCGCCGGTCTACTGCTTTCTCTAATCTCGGTAAACGCGGAAAACTGACTCGAGTATTACTACACCTCGCAAGTCTGTGCTATCCTCGTTCATGACCCCCTATCACAATTTTATTCGGTATCTTGGGCAGTGAAGCATGACTTTGAGATGGAGTTAAAGTCTGCAAAAAGAGTTAAAAGTTGACCTTGGATAAATGTAGGTCGAAGATATGTGAAAGGAATTTTTTGAATGGACCCTGTCGTAAAATTGAATCGACTTTTAATGAAGTCTTATCAGGATATTTTAGAAAATAAAATTTAAAAGAAAATATTTTGTGGAACTTGATTTAGTTTGCGTTCGTTTTATTTTATTTTTTATGTTCATAAGCGCTTGAATAATTAATTAGAAACCGCGTGGCAGGTAAAGCCACTTAAAGAACTCTATTTGGTTTGTTAATATTTAATACTTTGATAAGGCGCTTTAGATGAGAAAAATATGGAGGGATTTATTTACCTAATCGACTTCAAATAGTGAAATGTTTTAATTTATTTTTGTTTATCTTGGGAAAAGTAAAGACGGTGAACTTAAAAATAATGATAGGATAATGTGTGATAAAAATAGACCAAAATAGGCGATCGAGTTGTTGCGAGTTCAACTTTACATGCGGTGAAAATCGATGAACGCACAACAGATTCAGAACTCGATATAGCTACTCATCTTTTCACCTAAGAGCCCAAAATAACGTGCTTTTCGAATCTACAGGTAGACAAAAGAAAAAAGAAAGTGTTGAATTGCAACAAAAGGTGGGAAAATAAAAATAAAAAACACGTACCAGATAAGAAAAATCGATGCGGAAGGATGAATAATAAAAATTGAAAGGAAAAGAATGACGCTTGTTATTAAAGATTTTCATTCAAATACCAAATGCAGACCTTTCCATACATCCTTTAAGAATTAAGCGAAAATGAATATTTTATACGTACAAAGTGTAAAAAGGGTTGAAATTTATCATTTAATTTAATTTAATTTAATATAGTAGAGTTTATCCGGAAACCTTATTTCCCCGGCCCCAACCCTTGGCCGTCAGAAGCAGAGATCCCTTGAGTAATTAGTGCGTCGATCGAAAGCGCAGCGAGACCTAAAGCGCGTGCGTGTGTACGAGTGAGCAGACGCTCGCGTCGCTCGGACCAGCGTGCTGCACGGCGAGTAGCTGAAGGGAAGATCCGCATGCTGTAAGGTACATGTCACTCTGTTTATTCCATTTATTTGATAAGATTTAGCATGATTACACAAGGGAGTTTAGAGGCTGACTAAAATTCAATTGAGAAAATTCAAAATGGGTGTGGCGTAGCGACTCGTCGCAGAAAAATTTAAGACCTTGTTTATATCCGCTCTAAGACCGGTACTTAATGTCATTTCACAGAAAGGGGTTAAGTCTTGTTATATATTTATTTGTTGTTAAGTTTTTCTTGTAGTTGTAAAGATGAAATAAATGTTTGAGCAAAGTGGTGCAGATGCTGCAATAGCATCTCTCTCTCAGGTGAGTCTGCGGTTTATTAGTGGGTGCTTCTTTATTATACCTGTGGCTGTTTGATTGAAATCTTTTTTTTTTATAATGGGAAATGTATTTTTAGACTGCTCCTCCAAATTGAATTTTGTTTCTTCTGCTTCTGGTAAACAAAATTGCATTAATTTTAATCAAGTGTTTGTATTCAATTGCGCATCCGAGATGAAAGATAAAACTAAGCCGAAAATCTATATTATTTTATCTCTACCTTAAAGATTGATTGATGTTGGATTAATATTGTGGCTTTCCCTTCGTGATTTAATTCCATTCCTCATTTATGCAGCAATTGGACATGGGGAATTTAATTAGCAACTACTAATTAAGGCTTGTAATCGCACATAAGTAGAAGTAAATACTAATCCGATTGTATTATCCGCAATTGGCAACGAGCATAAAACAACCGCAGCTTTAAGTTTACACGAAAATTACATTAAACAATTTTATATTGTGAACCCCGTAACCTTCTCTGCCAAAAGCACGTTGTGCTACATTAAAATTGCCAACTATTATGTGCGTCTACGTAGCGGTGGTTCTCGCCATAAAGTTAACCGAGTGGCGTGCCATATCTCGAGAGGGTATCCCTTTGCACATTTTACATTTTCCTCCTCTTTTCAGGTTCAGATCACGACGACAGAGAGATGGACACCGTCATCAGGCACAGGCCCGAGGGATTAGATGCACTTTGCCGTCAAACTAAATTTACCAAGAAAGAGATACAGCACATGTATAGAGGGTTTAAACAGGTTAATTATTTATTTATTCATTGGTTATTTATAAACAGCTTCGTTGTAGATTAGTAATTTACATTTTTAACTCGGCCTTGCGAGAAATTAAGTTAGAGATGTTTAAAAAATCTGCACTGTCCTGAAAGCAATTACTATTCATGTATTTACATTTACATTTTTTGTATTTTCTTTCTCTTGGTTAGTATCTCCGAGGAATAATTTGCTCTTAGCCTCAAACAGAATTTAATTTACAAAATGGATGCTTATGTGTGGTGTAAACAAACTTAATGAGTTAATAAGCGAGAACTAGGCAAAGAAACAGAAAAAAATATCATGCTTTGTAGATAATGAAAAAGCTTTTTAGAAATTCCATGGCTCGATTATAGAGCGTAGAAAAAATTCTATTTTGCAGTCAACTTTAACTATTTCGACTTCTTCGCATGTTTTCTTCTTTGATTATAAAAAATTGTTCTTTGCCAAAGTCGCCTGCAAAATATTGCAGTTTCCACTGTTGTAAACTACCCGGGAAGCAGATACACAAAGCAATTTGGCACAAAAGTCGATATAAATAGCAGATAAGTAAAGCTAAGCTAGTTGAACCTTTTATTCAAAGTCGCAGTGCGAATTGTACCACTCAAAAAAATGAAGAAATTGAGTAATCAAGGAGCGCATTCGAGCGGAAATTATGCCTCAGCATTAATTCGAAGTTTTCCGCTCCCTATTTATTTTCTTTTACTGTTTTCTTTTCTTTTAGTTGAGATATAAAATGGTAGTAGTACAATTTTACACCTCTCTTGGCTCGTACTCACTTCTCAGCTATCTAGGTCAGGTGCATCTGGTGTAAATTCTTACAAGAACCCATTGGGAGTCATCTTGCACTCTCAACGGAAAGAGTTAGACTCCACATTTTATGCCCAGGCAGCATATTGAGGTAGAAAGCAGGATACCATTTTACTGATATAAGAGCGTTCCGTACGTAAGATTGATTTATTTTATTAGCAACAAAGGGATAGGAGACATTTTCTTGTAAGGGAAAGTAACGACGACAATTTGTGATGCTCCCATTCTCGTGCTACTCTTGACGCTTTTCACCAGATCGGTTTCATTTAATTCTGACTTTCTCTGACAATAATTCGTGCCACAAGTTCCCGTCTTTTATTGGATGCCGTCGCAACAAATTTTCCTTAATCTACTTCCACAAGTGTATCAAACTGCAGTTTGTTTCCAATAACTGAGATTTTCTTATCTCGGTTTCGTTTTTATTGTGTTTATCACACGATGCTGAATGTTTACTTATAAATAATGTAAATTTTATTGATGCTTAGTAGAACTGCGAATATTGCCTTATTTGACATACGCACTTTAAGCAGAACTATTACAGAAGATTGAATTCCATTTTGTTTTACCTATTTATTTCTAAGCTCCTTTGTGCAGTCCTCTTTTGAAAGCACACACCATTCGTTATACGATGTTGGTTCAAAGTGAAATCTATGATTAGGTGAGATGAAGTTTTGACATTGACTGAGTGAAGAATTGATTTTCTATTTTTTTCTTCTTTTTTGGAGTGTTGTCTACAAATACTCTTCCCAAACTAACCCTATTGAAAGATCTTCCATTCTCTTCACTTCCGATGTGGAATTTTACATTCAAAAGATAAGAACATTGGTAATGGAGTAGAAAAGGCATAGCTGGCCTAAAAATTCCAGTTTCCACTTTAAAACTTGAGCGACGACGACGCTTCATTTAATATTTTTATTTTTAAGGCCCAAAAATTTTTTTAAAGGAAAACTAAAAAAAAAAGCTCACTTAATTGATTCACTCTACTTAAGGACAACAAGTTCTAATTACTTTACCCAGATAATTAACTTCTTTTTTAAGTGGGTTGTTCTCCATTAAATTTGTCATTTGCCATCTCAACTATGTCTCAGTACTTTTGTTGGTGGTATATGAACCAGTTAGTGAAATGCTTTTTTTTATTATGTATTTCTGTATATATCTTTTTATTCTTTTGGTTCTAACTCGCAGGAATGCCCGTCTGGTACTATTGACGAAGAAACTTTTAAAGACATTTACGGCCAATTCTTTCCGCTTGGTGGTAAGTTTGAAAGCCTTAAAATCTGCAGTGAGGCAAAAATGCGATAAAATTTATTATCTATATATATAAAAGAGAAGTGGACTCTGTCTGTCTGTCTGTCCGGGCCGTGATTGGTCGGGATCAAAGTCACGT
>JAQIXT010002346.1:0-11201 GCA_034700445.1 Stenotaenia linearis | reverse complement strand
GGATATTACGAACTCTCGATATTGCGAACAGATTTGACGGTCCCTTCGAGTTCGTTATATCGAGGTTTGACCTGTAGCAACTATGTTGCAATTTCCCATTCCTCTTGGTAGGAAGTAGGTATAAGCATCTTCACAAGTGGATTATTTAACGTTCTTCTCCCGTTGGAGTCGATAGATTTTCCACACGGGCGACTCGAAAGAATTCTAGAAACACTCCTGCAGTTTATCACTTAAAGGCTGCCCTTGATTAAAGGACACGAACCTTTAAAGTGAATAATCAATAAAATACAGCATAGAAAAACATGCAGTCACGCGACGAACAAAAAATGAAAAGTAGAAGTTTCCTGTTTGCACATTTCCTGGAAGATTTAGTACATTTTACTACTTTCTATATTGATTTTAAGTATTTATACAATTGATATGGCATTTATTATTGCAATAACTTTCAATTTCATCATAACTCCACATTACTTGCTATTTCAACCTCTTCTTGGAAGTGTTTTTTCATCCCAAACCTCCAGTTTTCCAAGACTGAAATTGAATACCAACATCCGTGAAAGATAAATCACACTTTTTCATCCCAACAACCTTAATTAAGTAGCACATAAATTATAATTAAACTAATTTGCTCTCATAATGAGTGCAATTAATTAACATGAAAAAATGAGGTGCGTTCTATTTCACATCTGTCTGCATCTTTTATTGGCTAAATTATATCTAAGGTTTTTTTACGCTTGTTTAACGTGTATGTTTTGATCTGCAAAATTTTCATTTTGATTTTGATCTGCAAAATTTTTCATTTTGACTAAGCTTTTCGACAACTCTCGTTGTCATCTTCAGGTCTCGAATGCATAGTTTTTAACTAATCCAGGTTCCTTATATATGAAATTGCATATATTTGGCTAAATTATACAAACACAAGACGTGCCATGATGGAAAAAACCGTCACATTTAAATAAGTTTAAATCAATTTGTTTGCGTTTCTGGCTACATAATGTCCGTAACGTAAAACAACGAAACATTATAATTTACATGTTTTTGACTCAAATTTACCGTCACTGCTGGAAATTTCGAACTTTTTAATCTTCTGCGCATCACCGAAAGAAATCGGCAACAAAAACCAATAAAATCATCTAATCAAGCTTTGTTCAAATTGGCAAATCCATCTGTCGAAAGACTTGCACTAATCAGCTTCTTGGTGATCCCATGCACAAAGGTTGTCACTAACAACTCCCTCTGTGGCAAGTTTGAGGCAATAAAGAGTCTGATTCCTCATTAAGTCAGCAACCAATATCCAGTTGCTAAACACCACTCACTGTTTATCAACACAGGGCACATGTCAGGCAGTTGATTACACTTAATTATCCAATATTGACATGTTTGTGAGTGGCATCATTGACATTGCATGTTTATTTATAATCCCAATCCCATACATGGATCAATGGATGTAAGAGTTTGCTGACATTGTGCCATTTACTCATATTGAATAAAAAACCATAAAAGGAGTAAGAGCTGTTGGTATGGCAACCGAAAACAAAGCGGCTTTTCAATTCTCAAGGGCTGCAATTGCCAGTTGTCTTTCGACTTCCTTTTCGATCCTTGGATTGCGAAAGACTCCAATAGAGGTTAAATTGCTTCGCCTAATCTAGGCTTAGGGTTTTTGTTTTCCGGAGTTTCGGATGATGCAATGGGGGGGTGGATGAGGGATTGAAGTAATCTTTATTGTCAGTAATGGTTTATACCACAGCTGGGTACAAATCCTGTGACAATAATGAGGTGAGGGAATCTAAGGAGGTTCTTGTGGATGTTGCTTAATGCTTTCGGTGTTGGATTATGTTTGTTGCTCGGTGTTAAGTCGATGATTGATCGTGGTGTGCAACAAGTAATCCTTTTAGACCCCAATTTGCATCTTTGAAGTTTTTATACAATTACCGTATTTCATCGATTGTAAGATGCACCTCAACTTTCAGAACATAATTGGAAAAAAATGCTAATTTCCATTGTTTTGTGCATCGAATCTAAAACGCACTCCCAATTTTGAAGTCATCATCATGTCAGAAATGTGCGTCTTGGAATCGATGAAATACAGTAACTTGCATTTTGGTATGCACATTTTTCATGAACACAACTAAGATTTTGCTTATGAAATTCTTAACTTTTACCAGCCACAAGAGTGTGGTGAATCCAGGAGAAATTTTAATTAAGAAAGTTTTTATTTGCCGTTAGTTTAGTAGAGGGTAGATAACAGATACCATATTTCTTCGAATATAAGCCACGACTTAAATTCGAGGGCGACTTTTAATCGAGGGCGACTTGTATTTCAAATTTAACTTTGGGCAGCTTCCCCGCAACATGCTGCCTTACAAGGGATTAAGGTCAGAGTCACCAATTTTCATTATTTAGCTAACTGTTTATGTTATTTGAATTCTATTCAAACCTATTTAATGATCAATTGGTTGAAGAATTAAATAAATTTAATGATGAAAATGAAGAATTGATCAAAATTCAACATGATGTATAGAATTTTGAAAATTGAGGGCAATTTTTATTTCAAAGTCACCACTGTTGCCGCAACTTATAATCGAGAGTGACTTGTAATCGAAGAAATATGGTAGCTGTAATTTATCATGCTTTAAATGCTTTGAAAACTGTTAAAACAGTGTGTTGTTTAGTTATTTTTTAAACTTTTCATTGGGAAACTTCACTGTGCATAATTTTGCAAAATGTGGTGAATTTCACTTCTTGTTCACCCCAGTTGTAGGCTTTGGGCTATTCTGAAAAACAGTTTTCCCACCTAGGGATTATATAATTCAATGCCCAATACCATGTTGGTCTGACAAGAGGTTGAAATGGCAGAAGCTAAGGAGAGCTGAAAACATTTTCTTCACCAAAGCTTACACTGACTCTTGACAGCTGGTATAATGAGGAGGATGCTCAAAACCCCATCCAATTTCTTCTTCTGGCACATCCTCAGTACAAATCTCCTGTGGGGTGCTCTATATCTGAATGTCCCTAAGAGACCACTTAGTCCACTTATAGGTAAATCTGCATCCAATTATAAACTTAATTTCTGAGACTAGGTCATCCACAAATCAAGCTTTGCTTATCCAAAGCAGCAAGTCTTAAATCAGTATTAACTTCTCAAAACCCAAAACAATTTAATGACAATATCATCCAATACATTACATTCCTAAAGATATAAAACACCCATTTGTTGATTAACAACCCTCTAACCACCAGAAACAACATTTCTCCAAAACCTTCTTCGCTTCCCCGAAGGTCAAAAACTTCAATCCCCAATTCAATTCTTTCAATCTCACTTGAAATTCTAAACAACTTTCCATCCCTTTCATCTACCCACACATTATACTCCTTTCTTCCAACCCCATATTTATTTCACTCCAAACAAACCAATTCATTCAAACCAAACCTCACTTCAAAGCAATCACAAAAATAACCAGAAACCAAAATAAGCAACACTTAAAATTAAATTTAGATTACATAATTGGGTGTTTATATCTACTTAGACACAATTTACATGCAGACAACTGCTGATTTACATGCAGATCCACAGTTCCAGCCATATTACATAAGACTTTCAATCCCTTTACATCCAAATGTCACTTTTCTTCAACTGTTGTCTTCAATTTGTCAGAAGCATAACCCAGATCCACCAAAATGCAGCAAATTGCTGAGTCTGTTATCAAATTACATTGAAATAACAAGATTCAATCCAAATAAACCTACAGTTATTGTTCCCAGTTCTATTTTATCTCCTCTAATCTTGTTAAGAGTGAATTTACAGTTTTTTGTGAGTCAGTTTCATCTTTCAGGTGCTAAATCCTCATATTTTTATATTGGGTTAATGTCCCAGTGATTTTTGTGCTAAAAATAAAATCAGATAAAAAATGGCTTCAACTCAAGCTAAAATTGATCCTATAATGACTTTTCTCTGTCAGCTGCAAGGCTTGGTATAAATCACTTTCATTTTATCCAATTGATTTTCAATTTATCTCAAATTTCTCCAGAAACTTGACTTGTATGGAAAACAAAAGGCTAAAGTAGCAGTTAAAGTAGATGACAATGTAATTACACAATAAACAAACCTGATGAAACCCAAACAAACAAGTTTTTATGTCCTAATTATCATTTTATTTGTTTTGGAGCAGCAAATTGATCAATTTTACTTGGAAGTTAAAGCCAATTAACAATGTTTATAAATATATTTCAATACTTTTTGGTACCGTTGTGCGATAAACTTCTTGTTATTGAAGTAATGTAATTTTCAAAGCTTTTGCTAAAAATTAGAGTAAGTTCTTGTGAATAAAGAACTTTTTTAGAGCAGTTTTGAAAATTTGTTGCATTCGCCACTGAAATTTGTTCGATATTACTTTAATTTTAAGTTAAAACTTCAAAATTTAAAATATTCAAAAATGGCAAGATCAAATAATTAGCATTAAAGCATAATTTATAATATTTAAATAACAATAGTATGTTATATTGCATCTTACTTCCAAAAATCCCAATTCGTAACCGGTAAAACCAACATTCAATGTATTATTAATTTTCTACACCATCACAACACTTACTGTTAAAAATCTTGGCTAGGATTCAACTACAAACCCATTTCCCACAAATCAGATAGTTAGAAAGTTCCTTAACATTTACAACAAACCCATGTGTCAGTAACTATTTGTCAGTTAGCCAGAATCAGAAACTTTCCAGGAATGTGCATTGGCCACATTCCACCCTAGGAAACCTCTGAAAATGTAAATTCAACTTAATTTAATCAATAAACCAACATTTCCTATACAACTGAAAACAATTTGAATCACAAATGAGGAAGTTGAAGTGACATTTGTGACAAATTGCTTGAAATGAGTTACAGGTGTCAAAAGGTTGAGTGTATTTCCTCAAATAGACTAAATTCAATTTGAATTCATCACTCAACAGTGTCCACTGTGTGTATATGTAAAATTAATACATAAGAGACTCCACCCATCAGGTTAACAAAAGATTAAACTCCATTTTAATGAGCAACTGAGCACAAGATCATTATCCTATAATGCAGTTTCCATGACAACCTTTTTCAATCAACAAATGGATGTTGTTTGGTAAATAAATACCATTAAATGTTGTTATGTGCATTCTTCTACATTATTGGTTATTTTAAGTGTTTTTTGACCTTTTTGTGTGGATAAACAGAAAATATTATTTAGGTGTTTATTAATTCATAAATTGATTTTTAAATTGCTTAGTTGTTGAAATAAACAAAGTTTGGGTCGATTTTTTAGTTATTCTTTTGTTTTACTGTATTTTTTTTATTTTTTTTGAATTTAAATAATTATTTCCTTCAAAATGAATGGGGATTTTAATTGAAAAGTGGATTTATGTTGTGTAATTAACGTTTTTTGATTTTTAAATTGTTGTTTATGCCTTTGTTTTGCATTTTGTAATGAAATGCTGTAGCCTTGATATTGACTTACCTTCGACTCGTGTTTCAAGGTTTCGTGTCAAAGATTTTCTGTTTGATTATTCAAACCGGCGCCGGCCGTTCTTGAAGTGACGTCAACGCGTTCTTCGAACATGTCGTTTCGACCTCGTAAAGTTGCTGTGAGAGGAATAAATGTCTTGTTTAATTAATTACGAGTTTATTAACTGACCGTGCTTACCTCTAAGTAGCCATTTTTGATGCTCGTTTGCCTTGCGGTTAATCTCGCTTCTGATTGGTCCATTTGAATTTGCTTGTGAGCGCGCGAAATTTGAATTCGGTTTGAATGAAAATGCATGTTTACCTCGTTTTGAGAACCTTTAAAAACACTTTTAACTCGTAGAACCCCACTTTCAACCTCTTCTAACGTTTTATTCGTAGGTTCGACAGATCTCATCTCTCCAGAGAGGCAGCAGTTCAATCACGCTGAGCAACCTGCAAAATGGCGGTAAAACGAACCCGAAACTGGCCAGCCGTCGCGACGTAAAAGCAGCGAAAAACCTATTTATAATCGTAACTTTCTTCGTGTTTTGCTGGATCCCGTTGTACACGATAAACTGCGTGCAAGCGTTTTGCCGTTCGTGTTGGGTGCCGATGGAATTGATGTCGTTTACCATCGTTTTATCTCACGCGAACTCCGCGTGCAATCCATTGGTTTACGCGTGGCATTTGAAGGACTTTCGCGAGGCGATGCGGCGATGTCTGTGCGGGAAACGGCCGTCGTCTTCGGCAGCACTACCTGGAGCTTCCGCCAGTTTGCCCACTCTCGCGTACTCGCCGAGGACTATGAGCTTACCTGCAACGCCCGTACAAATGATAACGACGAAGAGCTAATGAAAGTTGTAAATAACTGCCATGTAATCAAAGGGTTAAATAGGGTTGTGGCCCCTTAAATTAAAGCTCATGAAGAGCTAATTCTCGATAGTAAAAGGTTTTTGAGGTTTGAGACGAGTACAACTCTCTGGAATTAAAAATAAAAATTATGTACGAAAAAATTGTCGAAAAACTTCGATTTTACTTTTTAAAATTTAAATTTCGCGTCGTTGCGTTCATTTTAGACCCCTAAACCATCAGTTATTCTTATTCAGCTCGTCGAGACCTTTAATTTAAGGGGTAACAACACCCTAATCCTTTGAACCCAGAATACTCAACGTGCAATGACATTTTTGAACTCGATTGTGATATTGTTGTAAATTGCCTATATAAAACATGACAAAAATGTATTTTAAATATTCAAGAAATTATTGCCAAATATATCAGTATTGTGTGTATGAGTAAATCACGTCGATATTTATATTTAATAATATTTAAAAAATTAAAAAATATTTAAAAAATATTTAATAAATCACGTAATTTAAAATAAAGTAATTTATTTTAATTCGAGGTACATTTTTAATCACAGATACACGATTGATTGTTTTTTTTAACCCTTTAACACGGATAAACGTCGAATTGTTGCCAGTCGTCCCATAGGTTTTGTAAATGATGTTCGTCGTTGCACAACGCTTTGAAGTCCCTAAACGTTCTGTTGACCAGCGCTTCGTCCGATGGTGCGATTGTTTGCAATTTCCAGCGTTTGGTGAACATGTGGTTCCAGGACCACAAAAAGCCGACCTGTGATTAGATTTTTTTTTTTTTTTTATTATTATTTTGATTTTTTTGATTTTTTTGATTTTTACTTTGCTTTTTTCTCTGTTTTCTTCGTAGATGCGTCGTCCTGATGTTCCCATTACGTGTCTTGTTATGTATTCCTCGTGTGGACTTGAGATTACGGCCATTTGGTAGTGTGGCTGTGAATAGGAATTTTGTAATTGGTTTAGAAGAGTAGATAAATTGATTTGAGTGTTGAAAAATGGTCTGAAATGGCCTGAAAGTGATTAAAATTGATAAAAACATTTCGTAAACGGTCTAAAATTGACTAAAATTCACTAAAACATTTCAATAACAGTCTAAAATCGACTAAAACCGATTAAAAGATTTCAAAAACAGTCTAAAATTACCAAAATCAATCAAACCATTTCACGAACACTCCAAAATTAATTTAAAAAAAAAAACAAAAAAAACCCTCACTGCTTTATTAGGTATCTTAATCCCCGACACCTCAACAGTACGTGTTGGTATCATAAGAAACATGTGACCCGAAATGTGAATATAATAATTAGAACTATCGCTCGAATCGCCTTCCGAAACACACGGAATGAACCCAAAATGATCTGCAATTTTTTCTTGAAATTTAGTTATTTCTTCCGCCTGCTCGTAAATATCTAAAAAAAAAAAAAAATTAAATCAAAAAATTTAAAAAAAAAAAAAAAAAAAAATACTTTGATTCAAAAACTGAATATTCATCGGAATAAATATCGGACCCCGTAACGGATCGGATTTGAGTGAAAACGGTAACGCGAACGGATCATTTGGTACTGGAGTCATTTGAAAATACAATGAATTCGCTTTCCGGTTCCAATTTTGTAACTAAAAAAAAAATTTAAAAATTTAAAAAAAATTTTGTTTTGTTTTGATTTTTTTTTTTTTTTTTTACCAACTCAATAAGCATACTGCTCGTGGCCACCATCCAATTAATTGTAATTTCAAAAGCAGCACCAGGGATGAAGTCTTTGTGGTACCGTAAATGGCACCATTCGTTCCTCGTTTTCTTCTCGTTTGAATCAATGCTTATGTTGCATTCTTTGTAAACTAGAAAATCAAATTTTAGAAATTAGATTTTTTTGGAAATTTAAGAAAACTTTTTTTTTTAAAAATGTAAAAAATCAAAATTTTCTTCAAATTTTGACAAAACTTCAGAAATTTTTTTGAAAAAAATCAAATTTTTTGCGAATTTCAAAAATATTTCACAAAAAAATCAAAATTTTCTGCAAATTTTACCAAATTCTCATGAAACTTCAAAAAAATTTTCAAATAAAATCTAAATTTCACTAAATTTCCAAAAAATTTCAAAAAAAATCAAATTTTTCCTCAAATTTTCATCAAATTTCACATTACTCGACTTTTTCGACGTCTGGCTTCTCTTCGACAAATAACTCGCCAACTTCGGCGTTGAACTATGTCGTCTGGCAATCGGATTCGGAGCCGAACAACTCAACTTCGACTTCACTCCAACCTCGAGCCAGTCGATTTGAAAAGCCTGCAAATCGTGACACGGCTGCCACACATCCGAATCTACAAACAAACAAAAAAATCAATTAAAATCACAAAAAAAAAAAAAAAAAAAAAAAATCAAATTTTACCAGTCTCTCTTTCACTTTGCGTAAAATAATACAAATAAAACCCGTAAATAAACGGATGTTCGCGAATTCCGGACGCATGGCAGATTATTCCTTCGGCTAACATCGACTGAAAATAATTTTTAAAATTATTTTAAATTTTTTTTTTTAAAAAATTTTGGAATTTTTTTTTTACTTCGAAAATTTCCATCGCGTCTTGGTATCGGGCTCCGTCTACCGAGTCTAGGACCCACGAAACTGCTTCGGCGCTTACGAAGACGGACGAAGGGGTTCCTTGTTTGCTTACGAATTCTAGACCGTGTCTAAAATTTTTTTTTTTAAATTTTATTTGTTTTGGTTTTGTTTGTTTATATTTACGGTGATTGTTTCATGGCTTCGATTAGTTCCGTTTTTGGCATTGTTAGTGAATATTTGCGCATTTCTGGGGTGTAAGGCCTGAAATTAAAGAAAAAAAAATGTTTTTAGCACAAAAAATTTAATATTTTATACATTTTAGACTATTTTTAGATGAATTATTCAATTTTAGAGCAATTAACTCCCTTTTTCAAGTATTTTCGACAGTTTTAGACTATTTTAGACTACTTATTCAAGTATTTCAATCAATTTCAGACCTTTTATTGGTTTTTTCAAGTATTTTAGACCCTTTAAGACTATTTTAGACCGTTTAAAACCATTTTAGACCACTTATTACAGTATTTTGCACCAATTAACCCTTTTTTCCAACATTCCAGACCGTTTTAGACCACGTAATCAACATTTCCACGCATTTCAATCAATTTCACACATACGTGCAACTCCCGCTCCCGAAACTCTCATCTCCTGTATCCAACGCCGACGAATCCATCCCACCGTCCAACGACAAACTCGACGTATTAACCTCCAAAAAAAAAAAAAAAAAAAAAAAATCAAAAATCAACAAATCAACAAAAAAAATCATTTTCTACTTCTCTCGTATCGAACATCTCTCCGGCCGGCGAGATGCCGCCATTGCTACTCTCGCTCCGGGTCCTGTCGACCGACTTCGGTCCCGAAATCAGATTAATCCGCGGTTTCTCTGGCAACCGCGTACTCGAAGCTCGCTCCCGGAAGGCGGTCGAATGCAGCTGCGCGCGCAGATTCGGAAACTGAGAAGGAGACGCTTGTAGTAAACTTAATGTCGGAATCATAGGTTGACTGGCACGACTTAATAACGGTGGTCTCGGTTTCTGTCATGCAGGAAAGGGTTAAAATGAAAAAAGAAAAAGAAAATGGCGGATCATGCAAAAAGATTTTTTTTTTTTGGAAGGGGGGGTGTTGGGTGGGGGTAAATTTTTTTATTTTTTTTACTCGTGATTTGAGGAAAATGTTTTTCTTCTTTATTTTGTTGATTATTTCTAGGATGCGGGTGAAGTTGTCGATCATGCGAGATTCTCGTTCTGGTGTGAGAGGTGTGCGGCCGTAGTATTTTTCAGAGTCGTCCACTTGTTTTCTCGTTGCGTGCATGTGGTATGGGATGAGGCAGACGCGGAAACGCCAGTATTTTAGCGACTGGAATGGAAAATGTAATTAAGTTTATTTAAGTGGAAGGAAAGGGTTGGTGGTCAGGTTAAAAGTTGCCAGAATTTTTCGTTTTTGATTTTTTAAAATTGTTTTTTGGTGAATTTTTTATATTTTTCGTATTTTTTTGGTAAATTTCTTCATTTTTTGTTTAATTTTTAATCTTTTTCGTATTTTTTTGGTGAATTTTTCATATTTTTTGTTTCGTGGTAAATTTTTGGTAATTTTTTTTGGTTTTTTTGGTTTGTTTTTTATTTTTTGGTGAATTTTTCTTTTTTCTGGCAAGTTTTAGCCTGAACGTAAGTAGATGTACTTCAATCAGATTATGTCCTTGCCCTCGCCAGCAAACATAATGATCCAAATGATTCCAATTATACGTTTCCAATTTCTCCGACATGAAATTGACCCAAGAAACCTCGTAATTGTCCATATCGGGAGCTTGGAATCGATACTGATAGTGAATATTCAAAGTCGGATAAGGATGCCTAAAAAAACAAAAAAAAAATTAACTTAATCGTCGTAAAAAATTTAAAAAAAGAAAAAAGTGTCGAATTTAATCGATTTTTAACGATTTTTGGTAAATCCATCGACTTTTAACCGATTTTTGATTGATTTTTGAAAATAAATCGACTTATAATTGATTTTTAATCGATTATTGATCGATTAAATCGATTAAAACAATCAAAAATCAATCAAAACCAACTAAGTTTTCAAAAATCGATTAAAAATTAATCAAAAATCGATCAAAATCAACTAATCTTTCAAAAATCAATCAAAAACCAACTAATTCCACAAAAACCGATTGAAAATCAATGAAAAATCGCTTTTTGATTCATTAAAAACAAACGATTTTCACAAAAATCAATCAAAAACTTCGATAAACTTCACAAAATCGACCAAAACCTAACCTCGGTCTATAACAAGTAACTTTAATC
>JAQIXT010002345.1:0-11203 GCA_034700445.1 Stenotaenia linearis | reverse complement strand
AAATCCCCCAAAAATACAGAACTGTGCACAATACATGCAAAATGTATTGTGCCCCAAAAGATTTACAAACAAATATAATGCAATTAAATTAAAATACACAAAATACAATTAACATTATTTATTTTCCACAAGAGATGAGCTGGTGCGAATTCTTCAACAAATTCGGCACCACATTATTACTAAAATTACTACACTTTAATAAACACCTTTCAGACATAAAGTTTTTTTTGTTATTTTTAGTCCAACTACATTGAGATTTAGCTCTAAATGTATGTTGATAAATTAATAAATGATATCGAAGTAATTTGGTGCCATTTTCATTGGTACCATTTTACTTTAATTGTGAATCGCCTTTATAATTACAATTTTAAAGAAAATAAAAATACATTTTGAATCCAATTTAATGCTGATTTCAAATCTGAAATCAGAAATTACTAAAATTACTTACTTGATTGCAACTTACAATCAACTCAGTTTATCTCCCCTCTCCCCTTATTAATACTTTCTCCCTCCCCTTTCTAATCCCTTCAAATGTTTGAAATTTAGCTATTTCTTGGAATTTTAAAAGTTGTTTTTGCAACAACTGTTTTATGTAAATTTTATTTTCACATTTACAATAATAAAATTTTTTGGTACAATCATTTAACATTAGACAAATTTATGGAATTTGTGGCTAAATTTTCTAATTTATGGCTAAAAACTTGTAAATTTCTAAAAAGTAAATGATTTTGACTAACTCAGGTAGTCAGGTAGTCCTGCAGAGCCAATCAATGCAGAAGTGTAAGGACCAATGGGAAGCTGGATGGACAACCTGGATAAATTTAAACTTTTTGAAGCCATTGAAAAAAAAATAATAGTAAAGCTTGACTTTTGGAAATATTTTTGAAGTAAACTCTGATCTCTTACTTTATTTTTTTTTAAATGCGTTATTTTATGTTGAATGGTTATTTTTTAAATAATTTTATATAACTTTCAAAAAATTGTAGAAAACATGCCACCTTTATCCCCCCCAACCTGAAGCCAGGTAAAGATTCGCATAATCCTTTGTCCTATAGATCTATTTCCCTCACCTCCTGCGTCTGCAAGGTTGCTGAGCGCCTTGTGCATCGCCGTTTGCTCTGGATCTGCGAAACCCTTGGTCTTTTTTTACCTATTCAATCAGGCTTTTGCTAAGCTCGCTGCACCTGCCATCCTCTCTCCTGGCTTGACTCTGATGACAGGCATAGCTTCACCCATGATTTTCCAGTCATGGGATTTTCTTTGACGTTGCCGGTGCTTTCGACTCTATTTATCACCTTAGCCCTTCTGTTTCATCTTGTTGAGCTTGAGCTTGGCTCTCACCTCATCACCTGGATTGCCAGCTTCCTTCACCAACAATCTGCTAGTGTTTGGATGGGCTCTGCCTGCTCTGCTCCCCACCATGTTGCTTGTGGTGTTCCCCAAGGCAACATCCTCAGCTCCCTTCTCTATATTCTCTTTAAGAGTAATCTCCACCTCAGACTCCCCTTTGTGTTCGTGGCTTTGAGTTTGCCATTGACCTTGTCTTCTGGATTTGCTGACCTCCTATTTCCTGAGGCCTCCCGGCTAAGCCAAGAAACCCTTGACTTGCTCTCGGCCTGATGTCACACTTAGGGCCTCTGGCTTGCCACTGCCAAGTCCTTGGACTTAGTTCCCCCCCCCACAGCTTGCTTGAAGGCTTCATTCTCCTCTCCTTCTGGTGGAGGGGTCTCGCGTTTCCTTTGTGATGACCGTTAAGTTCCTGGGTCTTCACCTCGATGCTTCTCTTCTGGAAAACTCACCTTGCCCTTTTTTCGGCTTTGGTTGCTCGTCAAACCGTCTCCTACGTGCCGTGGCCGGCTTTTCCTGGGGTGGAGACCGTGACTCCATGCTTCTCCTCCTTCGGGTGCTGTTCTCTTCAGGGCTGACTATTGTGGCCCCATCCTTGTTCCTTGTTACCACCTCGGCTCGCATCTAATGTCATCTTCACACAGTTGTAAACTCTGCTCTCCGCCTTGCTTTGGGTGCTCTGCAGTAATCCCCTCCCGGCCTTCTATGCTGAAGCTGGCATAGAAGGCTCCCGGCCCCTATCAGTGGGTTCCACAACTGCTGTCCCTCTTCACTGCCAACCTCGCTTGTGGCCTGGACGAAAGGACACCCAGTCTCAACTTTTGGGCTGTTCCATGGCTCTCAGACACTTCATCCAAGCAAACATTCAACACTTTGTGCTGGCCCGCCGCCACCCCCGCCTTGGATCCAGCTACCAATCTGTGACATCCACCCCCCATCAATCCCCAAGTCTCATCCTGTTCTCGGATAGAGGGCCCTTTTCCAGGCTTCCCTTTCTAGCGACTGGATTTGCCGATGGTTCCCGACTGTCAGACCCTTCAGGGAGCACTAATGTTTTGCGCAATCCCTCCACTCTCCCGGTACATGGCAGTCACTGCCTCCCCAAATATCCTGCTGGTAGAACTTGCCGCCATCTCACTTGCCCTTGCTGAGATCTCCGACTGGCCCCCCATAACCTTAGTTATTTTCACTAATTCCGCAACCTGCCGTCAGTATCCTCACTTCTGCCGACCTCGACTCCAAGTCCGGCCCTCCCATCGCTCATGAGATTATTTTGGCGCTCACAGACCTCCGCCAACGTGGGACCCCTTTCATGTTGCCTGGGTTCCGGCCCACTGTGGCATATTGGGCAATGAACGCGCTGATCAGCTCGCTAAGCCCGCATCACATCAATCCACCTCTGCTCCCTCTCTTTTCAGGCTTCCCGACTTCGTTCAATCTTCAGCAACCACGTTACATACCTAGCTGGCCTCCCAGGACCGAGCTAACTCGCCTGTGGGTCGTCACAGCTATCGGCTCAACCCTCACTTCTGGAAAACTGCTCTCCCTCGATGTAGACTTCGCCTCGGCCATAGCACCCTGAACGCACACCTCCACCGCCCCAAGGCCATCGCCAGCCCTGCCTGCGTGTGTGGTGTCACCGAAGAAACTATCAATCACAACCTCCTCTCCTGCCCTTGCTTCACCTCCGCAAAGGAACCATTACGTACCCTCATCTCCGACCTTGGACTCCCCTGGACTTACCAGACAATCTTGGGTGATAATGATCGAATTCCGCCAGGCAGTTCCGCCCACTTCACAATAGTTCTTATTTACTGAGTCCATATTCTTACAAACAACAACATTGATCACTCATGGCCCAGACAAACAGAGTTGTTACCGTAATATATATACATAGATTAGGGAGTTTGCGGAGCTCTTCCCTTACACTGCCCCTTACACTAGAGCTTTTCCTTAGAGAAGACGTAATGTAAGGTTTCAGCTCTAAGGGATAGTATAAAAGAGGTTTGGATTTGTTTCCTTACAATTTTCCCTTACCTTAAGTTTTGTCTGGGTAACTTCAAAATGAGATACGAATCGACGATCTATTCGTGGCCGAAAAAATGCGTTCATGCAAGTTCATGCAATTGTTAATAAAGTTAGTTTGAGTTAATTTTTCTATTTTATATGGCTGGATGGCTGCTAAAAACCCAGATTACGATCCAGAAAGTTAGATCGAAGCCGACGCCGCCATGTTTGTTTTGTGCTTTCAATTGTTCTAATGTAAGGGATGAGGCTTCCCTTATCTTAGAATCCTAAGGTAAAAACCAGCCCTTAGAAGCCTCTAAGGATGCAATTTTCTAAGGTATAGCTCTAAGGGAGAGCTCTGCAAACTCTCTATTATATTATTTAATATATTAAATTGGTCGCTATTTTTATCTAATTACATGATATGATGAGTCAGCTATTAATTTTTCCATTGGTTGCTACAGGCCATGCTCGGCCAACTGTATAAATAGGCATGTTTTTTGAGCAAAAGTCATAAAAATCACTTGTCCTGGGTCTCCCTACTCAAAAATTTACTGGATTTTTAGAAAGATAACAGAAATTTTTTTCAAGAAATTAAAAATAACAAATTTTTTAAAGGAAAAAATTAGTAAAGAAGAACTTAAGAAAATTTTTTCGATAATCTGTGACCGCCGTTGACTCACCGGTCAGCACTGTCTGTCGTACTGGTCAGGGATTGGTCATATGCCCGGAAGGGCGGGACTAACCCGGAAGGGCAGGACTAACCCAGAAGTGCGGGTCTAGCCTTGGGGCTAGTATATAAGGTGCAGTAACGCCTTGCAGAGAGAATCCTTCCGGCGACTGAAGTCGCAACAACTGATTCGTTCTCTGCATGCCGACGTTTGCCAAACCTAAGTGGTAGAATGGAGAAGTGGGACGCAAGTGTCGATACAGCGGGTTGAGACACGATGTAAGCCACCAAGGGGGATCTTTATCGCTTGGCCCCGCCGAAGCGACGGCATCGGCGTGGGATCGAGACGTACCAGTCACGGATGCATGCGGTTCGCCAGCTTAGGAATAAAGCCAATATCTTCGCAAGAACTAGTATTCATGTCGCTCATTTATTAGTGCACCATGGAACCGGGGACCTTCCATCTCTCCTATGGCTAGAAACCTTGGAACCCAGTCACAATTGGGGGCCTGTCCAGGTCAAAAATTCGGGATTCTCCGTCCTCGGACGTTTGCACGTCCAAAGGTGGGAGTCGGCCATTCTGGAACACTGTTATCGGAACGCACGCTGCTACGTGCGGGAAAGTAATAGTTTTCCCCCGTCCCTAAACTACTGGTCGGCATCGCAGCGGTTCAAGCTGCGCCCGTTGACGGTTAGATTAGTGGACGGTAACAAAGTAAAAACCTGTGCGAAGCGCTCGCGGGACCCCGGGTTGGACTAAAACCCAGGGACGGGGGACAATTATGCCCTTCTAAATGGAGATAGATATCAATCAGTGGCCCTGAGGGCCGCGGGAAAAAACATGAGACTCCGGTCATCTGTCTGGATCAAGCATGAGACGGTGGGACCAGGCAAGTGCCCAGAGAATGAAGAGGGGCAGTCAATCCAGTACGGATTGTGTTGGAGGAACACCGAAGGCTTCAGGTTAAACTGCGGGAACTTCAGATATGATGACGGAGGTAGCTGTAACGTAACAAAATATTGCTACGTTTTCTTACATTACGGCTCACTGTGAACCCATCCATTATATCTGAATGAGGAAGGAGGAGTGGATGTAAAAATAATCTCTGCTGTTGTAAAAGCTTCACTGCTCATGCCCTTGACCAAATGAATTAACATTTAAATATCCTTTTCCTAACCAGGTGACAATAATTATTTTACCCCTTCACTGGCTCTGCCCCGTAAATGTGAAACTAAGATGAAAATTGTTCTAAAATCTGAAAAATGTAATGGGTTGTGCTGAGACATATTTTCATATTTTGCTACCATGTACAGAAAGCAACACTTTGTTTAAAAAGTATAGCCAAGAATTGATAACTAAGTTAACTGAATTCTTGGTCATATAGTAGCTAAACCCTGTCGAACCGATGGGACAACCGACAGGGCTTTATTATTCATTGAATTTTGATTTTTTTTCAATTTTTCATTGAATTTTTTAAATGGAACTTCGGAAATTTAGTGATTATACCACTCATCAAACGATCGGCCAATCAGAAGACGAGATATGTTTGAATTGACCAATCAAACCTACACTGATAATACGGTGTCACGGTTGGATCAGCCACAGCTTCCTGATTCTGCCAATAGATGGCAGAAACCAGGAAGTAAACAAACCTGTTAATGCAAATTCATGTACGTACTCTTAAGTTTATCTCACCCCTTCTTTTTTGTTGATTAATTCAGTGACTCATGCTGAGTTTTCTTGCAAAGTTGCAGCAGGAAAATTCAGCAGAAAGCACTTATGTTTTATAGTGAACAGGTTCTTGTTTTTGAGCTGAAACACAGAAATGTGTTTCATATTTAACCAAGAAGCAATTAGCTTCCAAGTCTTTTGTACTTGGATAACAAACTGCATGTTTAATAACATTGTCAGTTTGTACTTGGTTAGATGCGCTTTTCTCACCCCTTTTCCATTAATTGAGAGTATGTTAATAATTAGTATGTTTATGGTCTAATACTGGGACAGGATTAGTGGGTGGTTCATTGTGCTGGTGACATTTCCGTTTAATGTGCTTTTATTCATGTGAATTCATAGGCCTGTGTTTCATTTGTTCATTGTGCGCATTTCACAGGATGTTTCTAGGGCAAGAAAGCACATTTTGGGTCCTGTTATCTGTAGTGTACTTTCTAGGGTTAATTACTTGGTTCCTTGGCGTGCGCCCAACCATTTGATTTATTTTTCAGTATTTGCGAAGCAGAATGTGCGCGTCTTGCTTCCCTTGCTTTGTGAGCGCATAGTTTAAGCATTCTGGGACCCACCTCTCTGTTCGTATTGCGTCCGTGCATTCACGCCAACATGGATCGTGATAACGGATTATAGCAATAATCCATTTGGCCGACGTTTGATTCGTTTGATTCCTGGTATAATCAGCCAAATACCACTCATGACGGAAGATTACCTCAATTTTTTCTCGTTCTCCACGTTCACCATGCTATAGTCATCATGCTAGAGCTGGCTTACGGCCAGCATGATAACTCACGTGGAGAACTTGGAAAAATTATCGCGATAATCTTCCATCCACTCGTGGTATTATAAGTGAAAATTTCATTTCTCTTTCATTTTATTTCAGTTTTATAATGAAATTTGGAATATTAAGAGAAAATTCCATGTAATACTATTTTCTTTCATCAACTATTTGTTGAATTTTGATGAAATTCTGCACTATTTTCAATTTTTCATTGAATTTCCATCAAATTTTGCAATTTGTCATTGAATTACCATGAAATATCACTCTAATTTTGATTTCTGGGTGTTGTTACTGGTACTCTATCTTTAAATCAGGATAGATCTAAAGGCAAATCCTCCTCGAAAAACTACGCACGAATCAAACAAACGCAATGAACAAACAAATAAAATAAATACATACCAAATACCCCCACTATACCCTGCTCCCAAATAAACCCTTGACCCGAAATGCAGTAAACTCCACATTTCCACAATGTCTCTCCTTTTGTTTACTTTCTGCTGCAGTGATGAGATGACGTATATCCTGCAGACAGACAACTGTTATTATAGACAAAAGATACATAAATTTCATTATTCTTACCGTGGTTACTTGGTTGGTGATTCCCATATCTACGATCCTATCCCTGATCACGCCCATTGTTGAAGAGGTAATTACCATCCACGCCAAAATATTCAAACCTAAGATAGCCAGAACTATGACCAAAGCCAAAAAGAAACAATGAATCAAAAGTAGGTTCACTGAACACAACACAAATCATCAATGCAGACACCCTCCTTCTCGAGTTCAAAGTTCAATGGCAAGGGTCAAGGTCAAAGGGAAACAATGAACACAAAACTATGTAGGTCAGCAAACATAACTACTGTTGCTATTTCAGATGGGAGAATTACAAACAGATGTTTTTTTTACACAGAAATTAAAAAATTCTTCTTATTGCATAAGAAATTATTTATGCAGAATGAAATGTAAATAAACTTCATCATCATCATCCATCAATGTTATTCATTTCTTTTATGATTTTATCTGTGTTAATGTATACAGAGTTCACCCACACATTTATTTCATTCATGATAGAGCATGACGTCATTTGTGAATGCTTTTTTTTTTCTTTTCACGTGTCTCTGCTGTGCGCATGCGTCTGTTTGGTTTTCTGGTCTGCACTTGCAGCTGTAGCTGTTGCGAGTTGAATTCAAAATTTTGTGATGTTTTTCAGTTTAAATGGTAAATTTGATGTAAAGTTGGTAGTTTAAATGGGGAATTTGGTAAGAAAATGTTAAAGGAAGTGCAAATAAGTCAAGATGGAGAATCAAATTGATAATATTGTTTCTAAAAATGTTATTCCTGATAAAGGTACTGTATATACTTTAATTTAAAATTCAATTCATTTAAAAATTTATTTAAAAATTTAAATTTAATTTTTTATGATTTTTTGTGTGTGAATTATTATATAATTTTTTTTATTTAAAGAAGAAAAAACCTATTGATAACATGAACTTTATCCTTCTAAAACAGGAAATTTTTATCCAAAAAGAATTTAATTTCTATACTTCTAAAAATAAAATTTTAAAAAAATTTTATAAGAATATTTTAATATATAATATTCATACATTCATTATTAATATATTTAATTAAACTTTATATAATTTCTCATCAACTTCCCATCAATTTTTCAATGGATAATGGACTTACATAACAGCTGTTCACAAATACCATCACAATAAAAACAACAACAGAAAATAATTGTTTCCTAAATAACAATACCAATACTCAATATTTAAGAAAACTATTAAAAATTAATAAAATGGAATTTATTATATTTCAGCTTTGCCTTTGGAATGGATTATTACCATCAGTGTTTGTGGAGGAATTATATCTGTAGTTTGTGTAGTTGGCATTGCGATTTTACTTCGCCGGCTCTTCGCATCAAATTTATCCAAAATTGATAATAATGAAGAAACAGAGGATGATAAGTGCAGGTAGTATGAGATTAGAGAGTTTGCGGAAAACAAAACTTATGTCTTATAACTTATAAATTTCATGTTAATTATAATTCTGACTTATATTTAACATGAAATTTATAAGTTATAAGACATAAGTTTTGTTCTCCGCAAACTCTCTATTATGTGTATATAAATAATATTTAAATATGTCAGTATGTGCAAATACACACAATAATATGTGGTTATTTATACACACAGAATATATAATGAATGTAGTTCACGTGGTGACCAATCTAGAGCCCCTATGAGGAAAAATTGCACATTTTAAAATTTTAAATTAATCCTAATGTATTAAAATTTAGATTTTCACACCTTTGCATGCAAGTGAAGTGTGTTTACTGATCTGTATAAAATCACTTCAAAACAATATTATTTTTCATAATTTAATCTCATGATTACTATAATTAATAACAATCAGCTGTGTATTGTTTTCCTCTAAACAGTAGTTATGTTTTTGTAATAATACTAAAACAATATACTATCAATATTTTTGTTTTTATTTTATTTTGTTTTTAGAATTATTCCATGCAGAAGCAGATATTCATCTACCAGTGACACCAGCCCTCCATATGTGGAAGAATTTATAAAACCAAGATTAAGTCTTGCACTTGTGCAGCCAAAAGCCCAGTATTCGCGATACCATCGGCTTTCGCTACCTTCCATCATACAAGCTGAAACTTCTGAGTAAAAATCAATTTATATGCTTTGATTTATCAGATAAAATCTCAATACCACTTGTTTATAATAACTGTGCACTAACCCATTGAAATCACATGAAATTGCACTCAGATTGGAATATAATATTTTATATTTTAACCTTGAACCTTATTTTTTCATTTATATTTCAGTTTTTAACAGCTGTACAGGAAAAAATCCTTCATTTAATCATTTTATGTAACAGATTTTCATCATTTCCTCCTGTCACTGTCATTGATTGCTTTATATAACGTGTTGATCCCTTTTTTAAATATTTCAATTATAATTACAAATTTATTATTTTAGGTCAACTGATGATGATGAAGCAGGTGATAAATTATTTGGCGACTCCAAAGGCAGGATTTGGTTTTCAGTTAAGTTCGATGAACAGTTGTCGCGGCTAAGCATTACAATTATTAAAGCTCGCTTTCTAAAGGGTAACTAATCAATTATAAATAGTTTGATTGATGTTGATTGATTTTCTTGCTAACAGGTCTAAATCATGATGCTAGAGATCCATTTGTTAGGGTTTATGTTTTGCCGGACGAAGAAAATTTCCAGCAAACCAAATGCAGACGACGGACTTTGTCGCCACGCTTTAATGAGACTTTGAGTTTTCATGTAATTTGTAATGATTTGGTGTGTTTTGTAAAATGATGTTTATATTGTTTGTTTTTAGATTTCTCCTAGTGAAATACGTAATAAGACACTTAAAATAACTGTGTATGACATTGATAGAAGGAGGGTGAGGCACACATTGGGCTATGCTGTGGTGCCAGTTACTAAAATTGATTTATCCAATGAACATGTGATGTGCAGGGATTTAGATACAACATTAAAGGTGAGTTTATGTAAAAATTCATCACACACCTTTGTTACAACTTTGATAAAATCAGTCACAAGCCAAATAATTTTTTATACAAATTATTTCGAGTTATAACCCAATTGCTTATAATGTAGAAAGCTTGAAATTTTATTGCAAAGTCTTCTAAATAAACCATTTCCAGAAATGGTTTACTTTTAGGATTTACTGCAAGTAAATAAAAAAAAGCATTGAAATTTCACTAATAACTATCAAAATCAATTAAAATGAAATTAGTCAAAATCCATTAAAATTCACTGAACTACAATGAAAAAATCATCCAAATCAATTAAAATCCAATGAAATCCAATGAAAAATTATCACAATTCATTACATTTCAAATAAAATCATCAATAATCATCAAAATACATTAAAACTCAATTTAAAAAAAACCATCAAAATGTATTGAAAACAACAAAAACAAAAATCACTTAGTTTCAGCAAGAATATATTATTGGTTTCAGGAGACTGATCCAGCCTTTCATGACTCTTGCAAGAATTCACAGATGAAGTGCATTTCTTGCTGGATACTGAAGAAAGAATACCTAAGAAAAAAATGAAGATTTCTAACACTTAACTTAATTTATTTTTGTATTTTAAAACCAGACAACATTAAATTATGTTCAACACATGACCGTGCGATTATTCGATGCGACTATTCTTCACGAACTACATAACAAACCTCTTATCCTCCACAAAGAATACTCTTACATACTTCTACTTCTAACTAATTCCTTTTACTTCTCTAGAAACCTGACCAAGTGGGTGAACTCTTCTTTTCACTATGCGTCAATTCTTACACACACCGTATCAAAGTGGCCATTTTTAAAGGCAGGGACTTTCTCTTCAAGCATATCCCTATCACTGAACAAACAGGTAACTAAAATAATACCGTAAAACAGATTCTTTTCGAAAGGATTTCTTTCGAAAGGGATTTTTTTCGAAATGACTTATTAGAGTTTTTTTAGGTTAGGTGGGGGTCCAAGAGGGGCGGGAGCCCTCCCTTGTTAGGCTAGGATGCTGGGATGGCAAAAAAATCCTTTCAAAAATAATCATTTTCGAAAAAAATCCTGTCGAAAACAATCCTTTCGAAAGAAATCCTTTCGAAAATAATCCT
>JAQIXT010002344.1:0-11208 GCA_034700445.1 Stenotaenia linearis | reverse complement strand
ACACACTCAAGTTACAGTTAAGTCTTAATTTGTTAAGTTAACGTTACGTTACGTCAGGTGTGAACCTAGCATAAAACATCCAAATTTTGTTTACATTCAACTAGAAAATTTCTCAATTCACCATTCGTTGTCCCTCAAATAAAAGCCCGGGCTATTAATTAAAATTTCCTAACTCGACAATAAACTTGTCTTCAGTTTTGACTCATTCCCCAAACCTGAATCCAACAACACTCTACAAGCACACTTTTGGGTGCAATCATCATGTTTATAGTGAAGAAAAGTTCACGACTAATTTCGGCTAATAGTCTCAGTTGGGAATTGCTCTTAATATGAAACAAATGTCCCTTTCACATCATTTCCTTGAAATTAACTTTCTCCAACCATTTTTTCCCCATAAAACATTAATCCAACCGAAAATTCAACCTTTTCTCATCTCACAATCTATTCCCACTTGATCCATTCCCCAAAATAAAAACAGACGCAAGAAAAATTGGATTTACAAAAATTTACAATAATTAAATTTGTTGCAACAAATCTACGGCAATTCACATTAGAAGGAAAATCAAAGATGGTGGGTACCCTACCCTGCTAAAAAAAAAGTTTACAGATTATCTGTACAGTTTTTCAACAGGTTTTTGGCTGGTTTTTAAAGATTTTCTTAAGATTTTTCTTACAAAACACTTTAAAAACTCTTTAGAAATATCAATAATCTACAGATTATCTAGTTTTTTTTAAAGAGAACTACAGAAAACAATGTCTTCAATATATATTAAATGTTTACAATAAATATAATTATTATTAATTTTTGTAAATCTAATTTTCCTTGCGTGGAAATACGTTCTAGCGAGTTCCTTCACTCCATCGACTTAATCCCACTTGTCACTTCAATAACTGCGGTCTACGTTTGGCACTCACCCTTCTTCTTGATTGGCCAGGACAGATGTAGTTATTGGCGAGATTAAAACCGATGCAGCTCTGTCAAAGTGCACAACATGCGCTATCAAAGCCGCAAACAAAAGTCAATTCAGATCAGATTACGCGAATGCGTCAAAATTTATGCGCATTATCGAACATCTCCGGCAGATTGTCTATTTTTCTATATAGTGCTTGATGATATTCACATTGTAAAGTATTTTTATAGTTATATTAACACATATTCAACGTAAACAAGGTTGGGTCTCAACTGATTATGACGATTCAGTGAATTTGTCATGAGAAACTTCTTCGAGCAAATATGTTTACGCGTGGTGAACTCGGTTGGAATTTCAAGTGGGGAAAAATATGAGTTAAAATTAGAATTTTAGCAACGTTTATTTAAATTCTGCTAGTGGATAAAGAATTGCTGAATTTTTCTACTCTATTATCATTTGGGGCTTTGACCGAGTTCGATATTAAGGGGTCATTAAGGAAACGACTTCGTGATGTATTCAGAAAGTCGTGTTTAAGTGGTTTTAGAACTAACCAATTTAGAAGATTAAGCGATAAATTATTTAAGTAAAACTAACATTTATTGACCTAAAGATCAAATTATTAACTGATAACAACGTGTCATTAGTTGTTTTTCATGATAAAAACCTCATTGTAACGATAATGCAATAAAATCATACATTTTTTCCACCGCTTATAAAATTATTCAATCGAACAATTTTGCGATTGCTTTCTTATTGGCAAAACACAATCACTCAAACCCCTAGCAGCACAATCACCTCATTCTCACAAAACCTTCACCATAAACACCATTTCAGTGTTAAAACAACACTTTAAAAAAAATCCATTCCCACAAAGCTAGAGTTACCATTTAGAATACAGAATCCAGTAAATAATAAAGTAGATTTTATACAAGTTTAGTTTCCCACAACTCGATCCATCTCTTGGGACATACATCATCCACTTTCACCAAAACCCAGAGATGAAACTTTCAAAAAAAAAAAAAAAAAAAAAAAAAAATCCCCACTCCTCCCTCCAAACACCAAAACCCATAAAACCAATGTTTACAACCAAAAATTCCACATATTAATTACCTCAAAACACACAAAACAACCATAAAACCCCAACAAACACTTAAAAACTCCACCTCTGATTAACAATTCCACTTCCGCACGAATACCCCGACTCAGACAAGTAAATCGAGTTAAATAAGCAAAACTTTTCTCAATATTCCATCGCTTTCTCCTATCTCTTTTTAGCAGCAGGGGAGTGCACTTTGCTGCATCCAACACACTTACGCTTGGCCGAACAAACAATCAACTGCAAGCTGTGTTTCTTTTCATTTTTTCTCCTTTTCCTTTACCTCAAAAAAGAGAAAAAAAGTAAAGGGAAAAACACCGAGGCCACTTGTCGACTTAATTGAGAAAGATGTACAAGCATGGTCTAGACTCCGAAGCCTCGAAACTTCACTTTTTTAAGGCTCGCCTCAACTTTCATTCGGTTTTGTTCAAACAGCCGCAGCAAATGGCGGTAATAATGCACCGAATGAGTCGTAATTTTCAACTTAACGAGTTAAATGCATTTAAATTGAGTTTTGATAAGTTTGGTTAATTAGTGTTTTTTTTACTTACGGTTTTTGATCGTAATTGAAGGGAGCTTTTGTGCGATGCAGGAAAGCCGATCCGGAGTTGTGCGATGAAGTTTTAATTCAAGAATAATCGAAACGATAATCTGAAAAGATGAAAACAGGAGTTAATTAGTTTCGGTTTTAAAGTTGAATAAAAGTCTTATTTTTATGTTTGATCATTCAATTACAACTCACTTTTAATTCACAATTTTGTATAAATATATATAAATCAAGAGAAATAAAACATTTTCACTACGACGCCATGTTTGCGCAAAAATGGTCGTTGGCTCGAAAGTGCTCATCACAATAAACAATAATATCGTTTCGTTATTATATATAACTATTCAACTGATCGCAAAATCTACCACCGAAATAAAACGCATTTCAAAACAAACCTCAGAGAACTCCCCGTTCACGCAACCGCCATCTTCATCCGCCATCTTTACGCATGCGCATGAGCACCCTCGCGAACCAATTACACAATATTATTAATAGATTCAGTAACACTAAAAACCCGCATAACACGACGAGAATTGACTGAACAAACTTTGTATTTCTTACTTTAAAAAAAACTAAAACTTGCATCAATTTGCAAACATTTCCGCTTAAAAACAAGCAAACTCTTCAAATATTATTTCCACCTTCCCCACAAACTCTTACCAATTTGCTATCCACAGAAAATATTTTTCCTGCATCTTCAAATTTGCAAACCCCTTATTATTATTTGCCTTGCCAACCAACCATTTGTAATCCCAGCAAAGCTTTGCACAATAAAATTTAAAAGGAATGATAATAAGAAGAAAAAAGAAGGAAAGTCAACAACAACTTATTGAAAATTCCTCAAGTAAAAAGAAAAACATGTGCAGCTTCATGGAATAACAAGAGAAATTTTGTTGGCGAAAAGCAAATTTGTTTACAAACTTAATAAAACTCCAACTTAAAAAAAAAAAAATCAAAAAAAAAATTTTAAAAATTGAAAATCCTCGTTTTAAATAAATGACTAATGATGTAAACCATAAATTTTCCCATCACAGTTTAATTTCCCTTCACTTTTTCACATTTCGCAAACCCTCTTGATACTTTAAGTAAACATTTTACATATTATGAACTAACTAAAGCAGCGAAAATGCAATTTATACCTGCCCAGCTGACTTCATAAATAAGATAATTGATTCGTTGTTGGCCTCTCAGGTTGGCAATGCTCATTTATCTCTATATATTACACTCAAAGACAAACATTCACAATTGCTATTGCACTTTTAAAGCCCACCTGCAACACAACTTGGCTTAATTTCCTATGACTTTTTTTTATTTCTTATTTCCATGTAATACCCACATCTGCGGCTATATACTACTTCATCTGCCTCAATCCCTTCATCTTGGCTTCTTCTCGTCTTTTATTGAGAGCATAAAAGGTGAAAGTGTAAATGATGACTTACAACTAACAATTCTGCTCGCTGCACATCATTTCCTAAATCTAACACGAAATCCTCACAATTTAACGACTTTTTGCCCAAAAAGGATATAAAAAGGAACGTGGAAAACTTAAAGAATTTGTTGTATTTTCACAAATAAAGCGAAATAATCGTAAATCTTGTTCTAATTACCACACATTAATTCATTAAAAGGTCACACCGCACCTGAGAGATCACATTTAAACAGATTTCCCCAGTGACCGCATAAAAAGTAACAAGTAAAAACAGAAAAAATTTATTGCACAGTCAATTTTTCTTTATGGTATTCTCGATTGTATCGAGATGTTTTTACAGACCCATTTAATTGGCACGTTATTGCAAATCGATAGATATCGTGACACGACAAACACAATTCTCGCTTAAATGCAAATAATCGATCGATTTTACTGGCTTGCGTAAAGAATTTGTGCAATTTGTGTCTTGCAATGCTGTTTTCTTTAATTTGGAGTATTTTCTTGCTTCTGGATATTGCTGTGCATATTGTATTTGACTATTGCAACAAAATCTTTACTAAGTTGCTCCGAACAACGTTTTCTGGCTGCTCACCGTCGTTGTAGCCGCCGATGACTTTCTACCGCTTAGCTTTATTCAAAAACCAAATAAGTACGGCATAATCTCGCCAGTCACACCACGTGACTGTCTGTTCGGTGTGTAAGGTCATCACGGATTGTAAAGTTTTACGAGCGAGTCATTGTCACATGCTCTTGCAGAGTAAGCGTGGTGAACGTGTGAGAAATAGATCGACCAATGGAAATCAATTGACTGACGCTAGTTTCAGAGCTCAGAGGACGTGACACTGAGGTTGTTCTTCTCCAGCTATTGTTGCATATCTGGAACAAGCGAACTGGAAAGAGAACTCAACGATTGCACTCGACTACAAAGTCTTTGTGATCTTTGTTTACCGAGTCTTGTAATAACATTTTAATGTAAACTTTTGCGAAATGGGTTTCTTTTTTTAGTACCCGGATTAATTTTTAACTTTTTTCAATATCAGAAATTAAAACAGTAAAAAATAATTTTTTTCGAATCAATATGCCCCCGGAGCGGGTTTTTGTTCATTTTTAAAACGGAGAGAAATAAAATTTTGTGACAGTATTAAAAATGAAAACGGCAATTGCTCAACAAAATTCCTACTCTTACATCCTATTGATTTATGCAAAATAGGGAATGTAAAAGTAAAAGGGGCAAAGGAAATGAAGCTGGCCGTCAAATCGACATGAAAAAGAAACGTTTTAATTAATGAGAAAAGTTTCAACTCGGCTCAAATAATAATTCAAAAAACAGTAATTAAAATAAAACCTTCTAACGTTTAACTGAACAACGGCTTAGTGTGACACGAGTGCGCTCAAATTGGGTACTCTATCAGAGCAGTTTATTAGAAATAATGTCTTTGGAAATTATATAAATTATTTAAAAAATCACGTAATAGAAAACAAATTTCTATGCGTTTACTTTGAAAAAATTTCATTATTCTAAATGTTTGCATATCCATCAAAATTATGATCGCAATTGCAATTAAATTAAGTTTTTCCAGAAATGAGTAATTTCTTGTTTTGACTGAGCCCTGAACAAACATTATTAGAATAAAGACTTAAAACCGCGACAGCAGGAGGCAAAAAAACAGAATCGCAGTCAAATATTGATTCGCCAAAACTGTCCCATCCTCTTTTTTGCTCTTAAGAAAAAAGAAGTTGTAAAAGCCAGAGGTAGAGCACATTTTTGAGACAGTCACCGCACCACCCTTGGTTTCATCTGGAAATTGCTTTCAAGGATTTTAAAAGCCTCCACTGCAAATTACCCTTTTCCCCATATAACCCTTTCAAAGAATTAAAAATTAGAAAACATTGCCAAAGAGGTGATGACTGTAAACGACTATTTTTTTTTCTTTTTCTTTTTTGTTTTTAAAGTGTGTTTTGTAAGGTTGTTGGTTTTATTCGAGGTTAGTGTTGTTTCTCTCCGGCGCACAATGAATTGAATGCTTTAAATGAGACCATAAATGAAAGCAAACCAGTGTTTATCCAGGAATTCATTAGCATCGTTTGTGTGCATGTTGTCAGGTGGGAAGGTGTTGACAATTCATGTTACCAAGGGCTGATGTTACGCTATCGCAACTCAACTTGAGCGCTGCTTGTGTCAAGTGCTGTATTCGATGACCACGCCTTCAGATTGTATTGTGGAAACAGTGAAAACAAAGGGGTGTGCAGTGACAAATATCACACGTGCACGCGACAGCACGCATCATCATTAAGATTACATTACTATCCTGCGCGCACTAACCTCCTCGGCTGGCTTCTCTTCAGTCAACAAACACGACTCCATATAAACAGAGATGCTTGTTGAATTTTAAAATGAACATCGCGTGTGAACAGCGTGTCAATCTTGATACTTTATTCCGAGATTCAACCCTTTCAGAAATCTTCAACTCTTTGACAATGTGGGTTTATGATGCGTTCTCTGTCGGATTTGGTGAAATGTCGACAATTTGCTTTGGATTTGAATCTCATCATAAGTTGCGCGCTTCAAAATAAAATTTTAAAGCAAATGCACATATGATTAAAGTATTTTATAATTATGAAAGCAAAACTTCAATGCACTTTAATTCAAATTATACGATCTGGAAGTAATTTGCATTGAAGCGTATTGCAAGATTATTAAAATCAAGAATAATTTGCTTTGCGGGCTTTCATGCTGCAAGGGGCAGCTATTACTATTCCACCAGAAATGCTTACAGTAGGTAAACAATTACTAATGTCAAGTATTATTAAAACAACATAACACTGCCTTGTAGGCTTGTTTGGAGAAAACTTTCCCATTCACTCGTTAGGTATTTATTTTTACTTGTAATCGTGCAACAGTATGAAATTTAATGACGTCACAGCTTTGAAATTACTTTCAAGTTTACGATAAATCCTATTTTAATGAAAAATTAACGTGAAGTCATTAAACGCATCACTGCATCAATATTTACCAGGTGTTCCTCAAAGGTTTTGCTCACTATGACAATGTCATCAAGGTACGTCTTCGAAACGACCACTCCACAACACACTTAAAACATTCCCAACTATCAATTTCCTATCATTTACCCGTCGCCCATTCCAGTATCTCTTTATTTTACCCTCAACATCAAATACGAGCAAAACTGCACCTTAAACATTATCTATAGTGATAATATTTAAGTATCCCATCAACCTTGATTCCGGAAAATATGTATATACTCTCAAAGGAATCCATTTTTGATGATATTGCCTTTTCCACCCATCCACTCTCCTCATCGCGCATCTTGTCGGTCTTTTCATACGCCGGTAAAATACAAGCAACTCTCCTCTCGATGCGTGTAATGTACATGTTTTTTGCAACCGCGATATCTCATAAAGATGAGACTTGTCTCTAACTTGGGACAAAAAATAACCGTAATTTACCGGACCAACTATCTCTATGGAAAACCAATATAAGTCGCAAACCCGTTTTAACGAAATATAAAAAAAACGGTCAACGGGGACAACTTTCTTCGAACTAAAGTCACACGTCATGTCACCACACACTCCGGTGAAAAAATTGCCCGATAACCAAATGCGCGCTCGCCACGTGACAAAGTGAGACCGAAGAAAGGAAAAAAGATTACAACTGGCAGTGCGAGTTCCATTCCGCTTCTCAGTAGCGCCCACCGTTGTATCGAGGGTCCTACTCCATCAGGACATTGCCATTGCCAGTGATGGAGCCATTCTGCATCCCCCAGAGCGCCTGTCCATGGACTCCGACTCTGTACGCATGCGCAAACGATTCCGCACTTTGATAGGGCGACGAGGAAGGACTTGTTCATCGGTTACACGGGCACCGTGGGAACAATTCCATAGCACCAGCCCAGATGAGGTATACACGGTACAAGTGCGCGCAATCTTCCTCCATAAGTAAACAGTTGGATGAGAACAGCGTTTGAGTGAGCGATTAGTGTTGTAATAAACGCTAAAAAGTTGTATTTTTTTCTGTTGTTGGGAGTGATAGTATGATTAAAAGAGGTGGTGGTGTCGGTTGGTAAATAAAGGGCAGTTGAAAGGTAATTTATCTTTCATATCATTTGGTAGTTGTAAATAAATCATGTTTGATCTAATGGAGTAATTCGATTTGGAAGATCGTTAAATGAATTTGAAATGTAATTTTTTGGGATGTGTTGATTGATTGTGAATTTGATTGGGTTTTAATGTGAGGAGGAAAATGTTAGGGTGAAAATTGGAAAAAATGGTATTGATTTTTAGTGTATGTCATTGGAGGAGGAGTGTGCATCCAACTGTCTAGCTCATATGGTTACTTTTCTGTGCCTTGTACTGTGATGCCAAATCAGAGCGCTGGTTACTCCAATGGAATTGGGGTCACTGTTTTTCTTTCTCTCTCGTTAGCTTTGGCTTTAAGTCAGTGGCTCTTCTGCCACTGACTTAAAGTCTTTTGATTCTTGGTTTTTGTTTCATTGGTTGTCCCTGATTTCATTTGAATATTGTTAAGTTTTATATCTTTTCGACTTAACACTCCCCTCCCTTTAAGACCCAAAAACCCAAACCAGACTTACAAGAACTAACAAAGACCTTCACGCGCAGTTATCTCTTAGATAAGTGTCTAAAAAACAAAATCCTCTCTTTTGTCTAAGCATCTTCCAGAACTTGACTTATCTACTCCTTGACATGTTTACCGTCATTTCCTAAGACGTCTTTCATCGATTTTTGCATAATCCATTTAATTCTTTGAGTGGACCTGCCAATAAACGATCCCTCGAGCTCAAAAATTAAATTCTAAACCCATTTTCCTCTTCTCAACGTGGAAGACGCTATAAAATGTACTTCCACTCCAGTTAAATGAAATTTTTTCAAGTGTTAAAAAGAAGAAAGAAAAGAAAGATTTGATATTCTGTCTGAACAATTTCTCCATATTTTAGTCTGTGACATAAATGCCATTTGCCAGGTCCCCGATGTAAAATCTTTTCAATGTTATAATCACCTAGCGGAAAGAAAAGAAATCTCTTTTCTTTTTTCGAGCCACTTTGACTGGTCCCGTCGAGACCCGGTACAGGAGAAAAATGTCGTAAATTGTGCGCTGTTCCCTCGGCTTTCCTCCATCCCTCAGAGTTCTCAACGTTGGAAAGAACCGCATGCTGGGATGTAAGAGGAAAAGAAGGGGGCTTCGGTGACGGACAAAGCCGCAGATGCACCTTGACCAGAAGCATTTCAGGGGCCAGCGAACAAATTCCGATTCTTCGCCGCCTCATTGAAATGCCAATTGAAATCTGTTCCCGCTTCAATTATAAGAGGCAGTTTCAGAAGCGAGCTGCTCTCACGACATCCATCCCTCATGCCAGGGTGGCAAGCACAAAGAAATAAATCTGCCGTTTGCACTCACTTGGAATGAACCTGAGAGCGAGCAATGGGCGGAAAAAGCTACAAGTTTAAAGTGGAAATTCCTACCCGGGATAAATTCGCCGGCCATAACAAATTAACGGCAATTTTTAAAGTTCTTGAAGGGGATCAATGGGATTTTGATATCAATGTCATACCAATATATTACAAGAAATTAAATATTGATAGTTTTATATTGATTTAAACTCGATCATCATTTCAACTGTGATGCAAATGGCAGATTTCAACATCACCCCACACAGCAAGAAGTCCACAAAACATCCTCAGGATGTCCAGAAAATGTCCAAGTCCTACAAATGACATCTCATGAATGTCCACCTGCAAACCTACCTGTGACATAATCAAATGGATGTCCTGCGGACGCTATCAGAATGACTTTAACAGGGTGTGATATCATCAAAATGTCCATAAAACGCTTCTCACAGGATGTAATGTCCAGTGGATGTCCAGTGAACAACCTGAGAATATCCTACAGGAACGTGGGTGAATGGTCTTGTGAACTTCTGCAAGTGAGCCACTTCTTAGTCCACAGGACTTCCTTGGGAGAAAACAAGATGTCCTAAAGATATCTTTATGGTACATGGATAGGTTCACAAACCAGACACAACTTGGAATTGACAAAACGTACCAAATGATAATGAAACTATTAGTTGTGCACCACTACTTACTAAGAACGCCAAACAGTCGTGCTATTGCGTACAATGACCTACTTTAACCCCTTCTGTTCTTCAGTTCTATATGCTTTGAAAACTTCATAACTTAGTGGCAGATACACAAAATCAGAATTTTAAAGAATTACAAAATCAAATAATACAAAAATTGGCCAAAAATAATCCCTTATCGATACTATGCAGAGGTAATACATAACAGAGGATTGGTATCTTTCTAAATGATTTCCAACAAAAAAAATTAAAGAATCGACATCGGTCAATTTTGTATTTTTCTCAGAAGTCCCATCGCTAGACCGGGGGAAAAATAATTGTAAAGTGACCATCAGATGGCGACAGGAAGCCGGGTGAATTCTATTTAACTTATTGTCAAGTTTATTTCTCCATTGTCAGCGAGTCTTATTGTGCAATTCAACTCGGCGTTTTTTTCTTTTTCGCGCTTCAATTCTTCGAAATCACTTTTCACTTTTTTCGCCATTAAATGCGAACTGTGTCTGCTAGACCAAATCAACACACTTCCTTTTTGGCAAGCGTGTTAACCAGGCTTTTGGAGACAATTTCGATCTAATGAAGCACACATCAATTGGCAAAATACTCATGGTTGAAAAAATTATTTTTGTAAGTAAAAACAAAATTCAGCAAAACTTAATCAAAAGTTGAAGTTATGATGTATTTTCTGACATTAGTATATTAGTTCTACCGTTAGGTGTCGCCTCTCTCTTAAAGATGTTTTCTTAATTCAAATACTGTATGAACTGGAGTGTGAAAACTTAACTTTCAGTTTGCACTATCACTTAATTCTCAGCTAAAATTAAATGTAAATGACAAGTAAGATTTAAGCAGTTCAAAACTAACTGACAATCTTTTTGATACAGTGATGTTATTCAGCTGAAATAGTGTTTATAATATTGCTGATCACTGAACTGTTTAACAAAATACCTAACTAAAACAAGTGCGGTTACTTTAAACTTTAAAAAAAAGTTTCCGGGAAAAAAACTTACAGATTATCTGTAGAGTTTTTACAGATTTTCTAGTTTTACTTCAAAATCTATAGATTTTCTACAGTTTAGTTTCAAAAACTAAATTATTTGTCGTCCGAAGAAGTACCT
>JAQIXT010002343.1:0-11209 GCA_034700445.1 Stenotaenia linearis | reverse complement strand
CCGATTCCGAAATCCGTGCCACAACATCCGACACTTTGACCGGCGTATCGCACGAGCAAAGCAAATCCCGCGACTGTATCGATTTTTTCCGCCGATTCGAATCACTCGGACGAAGTTTCACTTCCCTCAGTTGTTCCGGAGAAACTCTCCTTCTGGCTTCTGCGCTTGCGCTTTGATCGCGATGCAACAAAGAATTTTTCCCAATTTTTAACGGTTTTTGCGCAATTCCGATTAACGGAATCCCCTTAGCGGCCAAATCCGGATGAATCGGTTTAGCTTTTGGTAAAATAAAGTTTTCTATAACTCGAACAGCGTTCGAATCTGCGCAGTCGCCATCATCGGTCAATTCGTCCTTTTTTCTCGTGTAAATTCGCGTAAATTCCTCGCCCAAATCGCAATTTTTACATCTACACAGGTTATTCCTTCTGGTTTTCCTCTTTTCCGAACACGGACACGGAATTTCGACACTTTCCGATGTTTTTTTCCTCTCTAGAACGACCAAATCGTCCATTTCCGGCGATTTTTCCCGCTCAAAAGTGACAGAATCGTCCGTTTCCGGTGTTTTCGAGTCGCGTTTCCGGTTCGAATCCTTCGATTTGGATTTCCTAGAGTCGGAAAAGTGCGATTTTGACGTTTGAGTTCCGCGGGTTTCGCAGTTTTGTTGATATTCCGGGAATTCCGTTTGCGTTTCGTCGTCCCCGCGTTCGTCTTCGATCGTTTCCGTTTGCGCCTCGTTCTGCGTGATTTGTCTTGTTTGCGTTTCGCGAGGTTTTCGCGACGGCATAACTTGGCATCTTCGGTTGCATGTTTGATTGGCAGTGCCGGGTTTCGATGATTGACCGCCGCATTTACGGGATTTGACCTCGGAGCCGGTGAAGTCAAGGTTCGTTTCGGTGTGTTTAAAGAGCTGGAATGTTGTGAGTTGTGGAGCAGGGAAAATAATTAAGGTCTTTGGTATTGGGTGGTTTGGGTCTGTTGTATCTGGGAACGAAATTAATAAATAAATTATAAAATTTAAACAAGAAAGAAAATAAAAAAACAAAAAATATAAAATATAAAACGCAAAAAAAAAACACACAAAAAAACAAATACAGGTCGAATCTCGTTATTAGGAACTGAATTGTAACGAATTTCGCGTTTTAACGAATTTTTAAAAAGTGATTGGATTCCTATCTATCCAATGTTTAAAAAGTTTATATATAATGAATTTTTGTTATTGCAAATTATTTGTTATTACGAACATTTCATTTGCCAGATGCACCATTTCTGGTCTAAAAGAGTAGATGTAATGAATTTCTTTGCTGTATCGGATATTGAACTCTCGATATTGAGATCAGATTTCAACGGTCCCTTCGAGTTCAATATATAGAGGTTCGACCTGTATTTTTAAAAAACTAAAAATTCTAATAAAAATACCAAAAGTAAAATCAAAATCAAAACAGTTTTTAAAAAACCAAAGAGACATAAAATAACAACCAAAAATGTTTTTAAAAAACCAAAAAGAAACCAAAAATATTTTAAAAAACAAAAAAGGAATCGAAAAAAAAAAACTACAAAATAACGAAATAATTTTTTTTTTAAATCAAAAACCTAAAAAATCTAAAAGTATTTAAATAAAAGAAAAAAAAATTTAAAAATTTTTTTTCGGGTTTTTTTAATACTTTTAAAGTTAAATACGTTAAAAAAAATTTTTTTAAATTAAAAATTAAACCAAAAAGTAGTTTTGCTGAACAGAAGAGCAACAAAAAACCAAAAATAAATTTAAAAAACACGGAGGAAAAAATGTAAAACATCATACCGTATATGCGACACACACAAAAAACAGGAAAAGAAAACGGAAAAAATAATTTAAAAAAAACAAAAAAATTGTTTTAAAACAAAATTCTAGAAACATACTCACCAGTACACCCATTACATGATACCAAATCATCAGACGTTTTGATAATTTCTTCTTCGCACGTACGATTTTGCTCTGCTTTTCCCTCATCAACATTCAAGGAACTCTCATTTATTTCTTCAAGATATTCGAATAAATTATCATCTCGATTTAATCTCAAACAATTTTCACTCCAAAACTGATTTTCCGGTAATTTTCCATTTCCATCGACTCTTTCTTCAAAACCATTTTTGTCCAAACCTTTATACACTGCAAACTGACTAAAGTAATCAGCTGTAATTGATTGTCTGCTTAGCTTATTAATACTCGGATAAACGCACATGATGAAATATATAAAGAAAAATATTAAATTGTTGCCATTTTATTTAGAGAATTCCGTTTTGTTGCTAAGAAACAACAAAAATTTTAAACAATTTAAGAATTTCAAATGACATTTCAATTTTTTGATTATTTTTTATATCAAAAATGCAAATTCAACTGTTTTCGCTCAACCAGTTACCACAAGTGGTTTGGAGTTTGATGCTGCCCTTCAGATATATAATTATCAAAAGTGTGCATTGAAAGCTTTTCATTTTATCAAATATAGTTTTATATAATATAATTTCAAACTAGAATGATAATTTCAGTCTTAACCTTGCACAAGTTTGTTCAAAACAAACTAATACATTGAATTAATCCAAGAAATTACTTATTGCGCTACTGTGCTGTAAATATAGTCCAAAAGTCTAGTTTTTTTCAATTTCATCATAAATTACTGAAGATAAATTACGGTCAAAATTAATAACGGCAGTGTATAGGTAGAAGCAATCCAAAAATAAGTTGAAATTTGACCTTGAATACCATCTTCGAGGTCATCCACTTTTTATCTTTAAACAACATTAAAATATCATTCAAAATATTGCCATGTAAACAATAAAACATCTAGAATTGAACGTTATGAATTAACGATTGATTCAATATTCACTCAACATTGAATCAGCATTAAATGTTGAAATATTTTATTAAATGGCATTTTTATTATTGACTCGTTATATCTATGTTGAAAAATTAAATTAACATTTGATCAAAATTGAAATAAGATTACACTTTCTTATTGGATGATGCAATCAGCCATGAGTTTTAAAGTTGAGATAATTTCTTTATTTATGCAATTATTGATAATTGATTTTCAGCTCTTGTTTGCTCTACAGGAGGTGCCTTTGATAGTACAGCTGCAGTTGAAAATTTTCAGCAATTTAATATAATTTATTATAGATTTGAATGCAGCAGAACCCCTAACACAGCCTTCTATTCCACAAGTTGTCGAACCGACCATTAATATACTCATCTCCTTATAAAACAGTGATATTTGATTCAAATTATGTAAGTAAAGTAAACTATAATTTATTTCTTTTCACTTTTTTCCCAAAGTGCAATTTGTTGAATTTGTTGAATTTAGTTCGATTTTGATTTCGGTGGGCTTGCTACATATGGTCATTGTTGTCAAATTCCTTTATTTGCATTAATAATGTGTTTTTAAAACTATAATAATAAAAAACAATTAAACAAACAAAAATATTGTAAACAAATATTTCGATATGACTAACGATTCTGCAATGGCAATATGCGTTGTTCATGCGCACACTCACATATTGCTTCAGTAACTCGAAACAATACATCTAGTATGACACCTACCTATGTGCAACAACCCTATCAATGCACCTTAACAATAATTTGTAAAAAGAGAGAGGGTAATCAGTTAGGGTCGCCAGCGACTATAAAGACCGTCCGGAACCTATCACAATATCCAAAATAAGTAAAAAGAATCAAACTACAACCTTTAATAAAATTTCATAAAACCAAATAAAACTAGCAAAAACCATTCGGTCAATGAAACAAGGAAGTAGATGTAGATAAAAAGCTGAGAGAATTGACAAGTGACATTTGTGTCGCAAGATTTGCTGTCACAATCCCAGTTGGGATTAACTTCGCAACATAAAAAGTACTTCCAATAAATTAATTCATAATTTTTTTTTAGAAGACAAAATTCATTGAACATGGACAACACAGTACAAGCACAAATTTTATCTCCAGAAGCGAGCGACTTTCCCATGGATTTGACAAAATACAGCAAAAATCAGCCAATTAGTCTCAACAAAAAAGAAAGACTCGAGTCAATGGTCAATAACATCAAACAACAATCAACAAATCAGTGCAAGTCTTCATCCATTTGTGATATTGGTGATTCAGACAGAGATGAAGATCACACTTGGACACCGGATGATATTTTCTTCTTGTCTGGTAATCAATCAGTGTCTGGAACACAAGTCCATGATCAATGGAAATTACAATACATGGCTTGTTGTAATCAGTTGGTTCATGAAGAGTCCAGAAGAGATTTTGTTGGTTTTTCAAAGGAAAAGACAGTGCTGCCTGAATTGCCTGCGCTGTATCCCATTGCAGCGTTAGCCGAGCGGAGAAGAGTTAGAACACTCAACGGTAAGCATATCAAGTGTGGTACTGGTGCAAGTGTTTCGACGCTGTTGAAGTTGAGACAGAAGATTGAGCAACGGCAGAGATGTAAATGGAGGAGAGTGGGGAGTGGTTGTTATAATCAATAAAAATGGAATTGTCTAAGAGTTCATTTGTTATTCATTGCCTTCTGTTATTTTCTGTCATAAAGTTAATGGTGAGTAAGTATTGCAGTAGATAGACATGCATTGTGTCTGCAGTCAAGATCTCCAGTGACTACATGGGCATATGCAATATGCAATCCCTACATGGCCATATGCAAACATTTACACAATCTTAAAACTATTCACAAATTAAACCTCCGAATGAGTTCAAGGACAACCAATGAAACAAAATTCATGAGTTAAAAGAAGAAAGCCAGAGGGTTAAAGAAAACCAAAACAACCTTACAAACAAAAAAAACCCACGACCCCAAAACCACTGGAAGTACCAAGCTCTCATTTAGCTTCACGCAACGTGAAGTACCCAGGAGAATCACGATGAAGTAGACTCTTGGGTTTATCCCCCTCCTAATGTTGAAAGCAATAAAACAAAGTTTAATTTGCGACACTTAAAAAAAGTAACAACAATAATTTCATATCATTTTCTTTATTTAATCATCTTTGATATTATAATACCTTCAACTAACAACAATAATTTCATATCATTTTCTTTATTTAATCATCTTTGATATTATAATACCTTCAACATCAATTCATTACGAATAAAATTGAAATTACTGAACTTGGTAGCCACAATCCGTATTACAGCTATGTAAAACATATATGTAAATAGGTGACTTTGTTAAACTATTCTTAACTTACTCATCAATGCACTGAGCACGAGTGACTTTCAGACCAAATAAAGAATTAGAAGAATCGAGCATTGGCTGAGGACAACTGCAACCAAATTAGTCATTTGAATTTTTTTTTAAATTTTTTTTTCACTGAATTTGTATTTACCCATCACCACAAATTTTCTTGACTATAGGAAGAGAGCAACTGCAATTATAAAAGAATGTTATCTATCTCATACTTAAATATTAATTAACAATTCGCTTACTAAGAAGAGTATTGAGCAGCGACGATTACAACACTCAAAAACAAAAGCAGCACAACACACTTAAATATATAAAACAACTTTCAAAAAAACATTTTTTTGTGATTTAGAACACTTACTTGATGCATTTTGATTTTAGTTTCAAGGAATGAATTTAAAGGAAACTCCAGCGACTATTTCACTCGATATTGAAATTATTATGATGGAAACAAATGTCTTCAATTCGAGAAGTGGAAATGTACAAGTGATAAATTTTACTGGATAGTGTCCAAGGACAACTTGTTTAGACCGTGAATTTTACTGCCTTGTCATTGTTGAAAATAATAAAGAAAATCGTAAAACTGTTAAACGATTTGTGTCACTTGACTTGTTTTTCATTTTAAATTTCACAAAAATCTATAATTGCAAAGGTTAAGATAAAATGGAAATTTTGGAAATTTTTTTCCCCACAAATGGACAGTGCAAGTAATTTTTCTTTGTCAGGTACATCTTCATAGTTTTTACTTAATTTTAAAGTGCTTTTCTTTTAATGTTCGATTTTATAGTTTTTCTCCCCACCCTCGCCTATAAACCCCCAGCATTATCTTGGCCAACATAGACCGAAAGTAAAATTGTAAATTTTTTTATTTGTTTTAAACACCATTACCTTTTAGATAATAAAATTTTTTCACATCTTTAAATCAAAAGGGACAACACAAAAGCTTGAAATGATATTTAGAAATAAATAAAAGTTGCAATTTAACAAAATTACAATGGTTGATCTTCTGTTTATCTCAAATGGTTCTTATTTTTTATCCAAAATCTGATTTGAAACAAGTACTACCAAAAGTAACATTTTATGATAAAATTTCAGAGCGTCAAGTCTCTACAGTATAATTGTTGATTAAAATAGTGTAAGTCATTTGTTAATGTTTTACCCCTTTGCTCACTATTATACCTCACTGCTCGCTGATGTAGATCATTTTGACCCGCCCCCCAGGAAAAATCCTGCGGGTGCCCATACAAGACTGAAGAGAAGGCCCATGAAAAAACACAGAGAAGTAAAAGAATACAATGGCAGTAGTCGTGGTATAATTCTAAACACTCCTTTTATTATAAAACCATAGTTGGTGAGTGACACAAAATAATTTGTTAAGAACGTTGAGATAATTACAATTCATAAATTTGATCATGAAGAAATTCAAAAACTGTTTTGTCGCGAGATTTTCACATCCTTTGAAGTCACATTACGAGACTTAGCACGTGATAACCTATTTTGCACTATTGGGAGGTGGGAGTAAGGAAATTAGTGGAACTTTGTAAAGTTAATTTAGAATAAATTTGCAATTTAAAAAAAGTAAATGGAAATTAAACTTAGAACTATAAAAGATCAAACAACTAGAAAGTGTTAATTTGCAATTGTTAATGTGATGTACATTAATTTAATGTAATTAATTAACAATACATTTTTATTTAAACTTTTTATATCACAATTAAGTTTTTCGGCTTATTATATCTCGTTCTAATGTATATATTACAAAATGTAATCCAATTCGTGTCGGATATACTGATTTTTCACTTCGTTCGGCACTCGAGCATAACCAGCAACCAAAGCGTCTTGACTTCCAATATATAAATTATTGTAAAGCTTCCAATAAACGTCACGAACTTTCCTTGCAGGATGAAACAAACCTTGCAAGACGTATTGAAGGATTCGCAGAGGTCCCAATGCAACTCGCATTGCGTCTACGGCGTCCATGAAAGCTTGAATCAAATGAGGCGACGTCTCGAAAACATTCGGCCACACAAAATTCAGGAGATGTCCAAGGGCATCTTCGCAACCGAATCCGTAAACTCCGAGCGCCAAATGTTTGATCGCCGCGCAAGCAGTTTGCCTGTGGACGGGGTCCCTTTCCACCAACGCGTCTTGGAGTAGAGGTGTCACGGCATAAACGTAATCTTTTCCCATTTCACCGATGTATTCGAAGAGGAAAGAGAGGGATTTCAAGACTCCGTTTTGGACGTTCAGTTCCGGAACGCGATATTCGTTCATGAGTGCGGGCAGGACGGTGAACGGAGAACAAGTTTCGGCCACGATGGCAATCGCGACCGTCGTGCAAACACGATTCTGTCGTTCTTGAACTTTGAGATTGTTCAATAACGTGGCCAAAACGTCGTGGGGTCCGATGGCTTTCGCGATGTAGCCGAACGTGTTCACTGTCGCTCGTCGAATCGCCTTCTTGTGAGCTTTCAGCAAATCCAACAGTTCGAAGCAAATTCTCATCCATTCCCGAGCGGAGACGAATTCGGGACCGCGATCGGCGATTCGGCCGACCAAATCGATGCAATTTTCTTGAACTTTCTCGTGTCTGTTTTTCAGAATGGGAGTCAAGCGGGGAAGCAAATCCTTGATGGGTGGAGTCATGCTGGTCATACCGATAACGTTGACGATGCCCTTCAAACCACCGAGAATGCTTCCCAACACTTCGGGATATTCTTCGCCTAAATATTCGTACAGGATGACTCCCAAATGGCCCATGAGTTTTTCCTCTTGACACATCTTCATCACACCAGCGATTCGAGAAATGAGGTCGGCGGCTTGTTGACGAACTTTGGCCGCTTTGTTGTCGAGTCGATGCAAAATCGTACCGCAAGTTTGTGGTAAGTACGACTTGACTCGTTTTCCGAGGATATTGACGACAGTTGCGAACCCGTTCAACATTACGATGTCGTCCATCGTTTGTTCTTGAAATGCACATAATATTCCGTCGAACAATCGTTCTTCCAATCGGGAATCGATGTCTGCAGCTCCCAAGTTCTCCATAATTTTTGCGACGGTTTCCATCGCCATTTTACGGAACTGTTCGTTTTCGTCTTTCAAATCGTCAACAATACGATGAATAATTTCAGCAGCACCGACTTTGTTGGTCATTTCCACGGTGGTGTCCACCAACTGTCTGTAATTTCTTTTGTCCAAAGCCATCCGAGGGTTCCATAAATGTTGAAAAAAATGTGGCAAAATGTCTTTTTTGACATAATGGGCATCGACGCCGTCGGTAGCACAGCTTTGCTTCAGGACTTTCAATACGATTTTCTTCATCTCTTCGTCCGGGGACTGAAATTCGCGAATTAATACCACCATCACCTCCTTTGTATAATAGTCTGCGTATTCAGCATTCATGAGTGGGATCAAATAACCGATCGCTTTGAGGAATGCGGCCAAACCTTTCCCTCTGTGCTTCTTGATTCCCATCCAGAGAGGTTTGATAACCGAGTCGAAGGATTCGATTCCGTACGGAGTGGCAGCTTCGGCCAATGCGGCTATTGCCAAAGCGGTGATGGTGCGGACTTTCTGTTGTTCGTCCTCCAGACCTTGTTCGACGCTCTCCACCAAACTTTTCAAATGCGGTAAAATCGCACATCCCATGAGAATGGCGATTTGCTGGATCATTTTGATCCCAGTGTGCCTGGCTTGCCACGACTTTTTACTTCTGCACACGGCTTTTAAAAATGGTAAAAGCGCAGGAATTCCGAGCGACGAAGCTACGACTGCAAAGGCACGGGCTGTGGTGTTTCGCACGTATTCGTCGAGATTGTCGATGTCCGGTCTCATCGTCGAAATCATGGTGGCCAAACCGGCGGCCTTAGCCAAATTGGAAATGATTTCTCGACCTTCGACGCGGGCGTAGTAGTCTTCGTCGATGAGCAGAGGTTCGATCACGACGAGAATCTTGTGGACGTGCGGTCGAACCAAATCGTCCAATTTGTATAATAAACGATCCACGACTTTGACCAATAAATGCCGTTCTTGATCTTCCAACGTGGATGACATTAGTAGGGGTAAAATCTGATTGAACAGCGGTCCAGCTCCAAGTTCGCGTGCCTTCTCCGTAATTTGACGGAGAGCGGATTTTCTCATCGGCGGTGTACCGTTCTTAATTTTTAGCAACAATTTCATAATTTTTCTTTCTTTCGCCTCGTCTGCACTCAACGACTCTTCGTCGACATCCACCAATAGTTTATCAAAGTATTGAGTATCTTCTGCTTTTAATAAAGGCAAGTCCCCTTTTGGCTGGTTGTCTTCAATCATCTTACTCGATCTCTCTTCCTGCTGAATGAAATACCCAGAAACTCCTGTCAACGGTGTCGGAGTTGACACCGACTTTCGAGCGGGTGTCCTGATAGGAACGTACGTGACGGGCGGCTGAAGGATTTTGTAGCCGCCTGGAAGCATGGAATCCAACTCGTCGTCCGTCAATGGTCGATTTCGTTCGTCCACTTCTTTTTCCCAACGCGCCGCTTGCATCTGTTCGGGAGTCCACGTCGGAATGTGGCTCGGCGTCGCCATGGTCATGGCCTTCGCTCCTATCGGGGTGGACGCACTCGGAGTCATCATAATCGGCGTTCTTGGCGTTTGAGCAAATGGGGTGTGATTAGCGGGGGTTTCGTCCCAACGAGATCGTCTCTTGCTGGAAGAAGTCGGTGTGTCTTGAATCGAATCGACACCGGTGCGATCGGTTCTCGGTGTTTCGCACCATCCACTGGCGCGACTCGGCGTTTCCCTCTCGGTTTTCGGCGTTTCGTCCCATCGATTTCTCCTCGCACTCGGAGTGTGTCGGTACGCAGGCGTCTCGTGTCCGGGCGTTGCAGCTCCTGGTGTCACGTGGCCGGGCGTGGCTGCCGGCGTTTCTCCTCCTTTTGCCTTTCCTGGAGTTTCCTCCCAGTAAGAGCGCGCAGCTGGTGTCTGTGCTTCCGCCAAATCCCAACTCGAAGTTTTCGTCTTTTTAGCGGCGTGCGGAGTTTCGTCATCTGATGCTTGATCCCAACGACGGCGTTTTGCAGGTACTGGAGCGGCGACGGCAGCAACAGGTGCAGGTTTAGAGTCTCTATTTTGAACTTTAAGGTCGCCACTTTTGGCCTTTTCAGCCAACTTCCTATGAAGCTCTGCCTCATCTTTACGCAGTGCCGATTCTTGCATAATTTCTTTGTAGGTACGAGATCCATGATCTGGCGTTTTGCCGCCGTCTGCGAAAGGATCCACTCGTTCCGGTGAAATAATTTGATTTCTTCTTCTCAACTGATATTCGTTTTCTCGTTCCATAATAGTCTTTGGTCTGCGATCGGCCAGTGGATCGTAATCCTTTTCCGCGTGAGGAATGTCATTAAGAATTGCGGTTGGGGCTGAATAATTGACTCGCTTGTTAGCTGCAAGTGATCTGCTATTGTCGTCTTCATCATCGTCTTCTTCTTCATTTGGTGCGATTGATGTAACGTATTTATTCTGTCTTCTGTCACTAGCGTAAATATTTTGATCGTAAAATCCGGTAGTTCCAAAGCCAATTCTTTCGTCGCCGTCAATCGGGGGCGCATTCTTTTTGGTCTTTTCGCGAAGGTCTTTGCAGTAAGCTTCGAATTCCTCGTTGGTCAATGGTTTTTTATCCATCTTTTCGTTCGTAATCGAAGTAAATTGTGATCAGGAAGAAATGGAACTCGGGACGCGTTTGACTGGTGTTAAACGTAGCTGATTCGTTTCAGAAAGGTCTGGTTCTTATAGATCTCTAATACAGGGTCGAACAGGTTGTGATAGTGGTCACGTGATATTGCGGTCGAAGACAAAACGGCGGATGCGTGCCGTCCAGCGTGCCATGACCACAATGCAAAGTTTTACTAAAATTCAATATTATTCAATGTTTTATTAAAGTGGTGTGAAATGTTGCTAAGATTAGTTTTGGAAAGTGAAAAAAATGTCGAGAAATTGTCTAAACTAGTAAATTAGGAAAATTT
>JAQIXT010002342.1:0-11209 GCA_034700445.1 Stenotaenia linearis | reverse complement strand
TAGCGTCAACCCGCTTATAGCGTCAATTTAAGCCCGGTCCCTTGATTGACGCTATAAGCGGGTCCGACTGTATTTATGCAATCTTATACGCAAGTTAAATCCTTCGAATAGAATCAGAGATAACCAATGTAACAAAAACCAGAAGCAAAAGAATTGAAAGTCAGGAAGAAAAGCCGAGCTAAAACCAAGTAGGGAAAGAAAAATTGTATCGCTAAAACTATTGGTGAAACCAGAACTTATTTAACATCACACAAGGTGAAGTACCAGGAGAACCACAAAGGGGTTGAGAATTTCATGAAATCCAAATGTACGTCCTAATATGAACACGAGTGAAAACCTCCAAACGAAATCAGAGGCAACCAAAGAAAAACCAAGGAGCAATAGAGAGAAACGAGGATAATGGTTAAAACCAACACGAGAGAAAGAAAACCCATATCACCAAAACTGTTGGTGAAACCAGAACTCTCACTTAATATCGCACTAGATGAAATACCAAGGGAGCCACAAAGAGGACAGTTGAATTGTCCTCTTCAGGCACTCACAAAATCCAAATATACTTCCTAATATATACAATTCTAAGGATGCCATTGGTGCAGTCGGTTTATAACAAAACCAAATCCGAAATTCTTTATCCAATCTGATTCGATGGCATCCTTACACAAGTCAATACCTCCAAATGAAATCAGGGACAACCAACGAAACAAAAAAAACCAGGAGCTATATAAAGTAACGCCGATAATGGTTAAAACCAACAAGAGAAAAAGAAAACCCGTGACCCCAACATCACCGGAGGCGCACTCGTTCACCATCACGAGGCATCGAACAAACCAGGGGGTTTGATTCGCGAAACGCGGCGATAAAGAACGGGTGAGTGTTGACGTATGAATTTGGTAGAACGCACTTTATCGGCCATTAAGAAAAATGGCCTCGTCCCATCTGCTGACAAACTTAATTGTGATCATGTGTTGACAGTCGAGACAAGGGACCTGGTCTTTATTACGTAACCTACATTTTGCACACCTGTTTCATCACTTTAACTCGCACTCCTTTTACGAGTAATTGGTAACGGCACGTGCCAAGGGGAATGCCAATGTGTTAACTGGATATAAAAGCCGTGAGTTTGCAACAGGTATCGGGAGGTGGGGAGGGGGTTTAAAGTGTGTTTTTCTTTTCCCAAACGTTGGAGTTTGATGCGAATCACGATCCGAGAAAACGACTTTGGAATGTGGATTGAACGCTGTGCATTTGTTGAGCTTTTTGTTCTGCGTTTGTGGGTTTCAGTTGAATGTTATGGGTTTTGGGGTAAAAATAGAAACTCATCTGTGGTGAACTCGGTTCTTCGAGGGGCTTGTCTTCCTCACACTCAAAAAAAGCCCCTCGTGTATGGGTGTTGTTAATAAAAATCCGCGACTCAACAGCTATCGATCGTGTTATTGACACCTTTACGTTGGATGGTTCATTTCACGTTCGGGGTTAAATGAAAAGTTAAAAAAAAAATCAACATCGCACCTGGTCTTTCTCATGATTTGCTCCTGAGGTATAGAGTTTTACACAAAAGATGAGAAAAGTAAGCTGTGATTACAGGTGTGGGATGAAAAAGAGTGAAATTTGGAAAATTAGTCTGATTAATCAGAGTTTGACGTCCGGGTTCGAATGATAGCTTATTATATAAATAACATACTTATAACGTATCAAGTTATCTAGATTGGGATAATAATTACAGGCTTGATGTTACTCGATGATTCGAAAACATATTGCGGGGGTAGTTGTATCGTTCGAGGTGTAGACTGCGAGAAAGACATAATGAGAATCAAGTCGATGGAAATTGAAAAAGAATTTTTTCCAGTCGTGACGAAGATAAATAAGATGACAGAAATAAAAATTGAAATAGATAAAAAGTTATGCATAGAAAATCAATAGGAAACACTCTTCAATTGAATCGAAACTAACGTCGAGGAAGAGATCTTTGAATCAATAAAGCACTCAATTTAGTGTGGATGCAGCATCTGTTGTGCTTGCAATCCATCTGTCCACAGCCGGACCTTTCTGTAAACGACTGAAAGGAAATTATCTCGAGATGTCATGTAAAATGCTGAAAATTTCAATTCAATTCCATATCCTTTTTTAAAAAAATTTTATCTTCTTTCCCCTCCCTCAGGTGAACTTAAGTGTACATAATAAAACTGCTTCCCACACCCTTTTTATCCGCTTTTTTTCCTTTTCAGTACGATTCCGGAAGTTCCCATACACTGGGGGGTTTCGTTTTTTCACAACCCAATGAGAACTCGTAAAAAATAAGGGGGAAAATCCAACAGGTGTTTTGGTGAGGTGGAAAGGGGAAATCGTTATCGAAGGAGTAATTGACTACGTTCGTACAGAAGTGTGTGATTTGATGTAAATTGATTGTTGCATTTTGTAAACAGTTTTCATTGAAGAGAATAATGAATGTGTTGTGCAATTGAATAATGAAATTTAGCAAGTGGAAGGGTTATAAGTTGGTGTCGCGCGACTTGTTGGAGCCGCTCATATCTTGGACGCGACATATTGGTAAAGTCAACAGGTGTCGATCGATATTAAGCAGACGGGATAAGGTGCTTAAATAGTAGGGAATTGGATTGAAAGCTCCATTTTGTAATAGAATATAAGTGAAAAATCAACATTTAGTGTGTTAAGGGTTTTAAACGGGTGAAAAATGTCGGTTGTCACAAAACTGATGTCCGAGACGTAATTGTCTTTCGCGCTAAGAGAAAAGTCACTGATGATGCGGATGGGAGCCGTCAAAGTGAAGATAATGTCACTAAAGGACTGTGCATAAAAGGTAAAGGCGGGTCTGGTTTTCGCACGAAGTGGGTTAAATGAAGATAAAAAGGGAGAAAAAATTTTGTATAGAAAGTTGATGATGATGTATTGTGCCACGCGAAAGGATGGAAGAGGGAAAAGAAATGGTGAAATGTTTGCTTGTCGATATAATGACATGATTGTTGGAAAGAGCCTTTTTGTTGTGTTACGTAATGCCAGATGTCGTCAGTTGCGTGGTACACAGGTGTCGGGGATGTTTAATTATGTTTTTATTTGATTGCGAATATTTTTTTCAATATATTTTCTCTTCGAGTAAAACTAAAACTTTATTTTAACTACGTTTCAACACTTCAAAAATTCCTTTTGTTGAATTTTTCATGTTATTTATGCATTTTTATTTATGTAAGAATTTTACTCGTTTTTCCCGGAAAAAAGGAAATACAGGAATATTTTTTTCCTATATGGGAGTAAATAGATTCGAGTATAATATATGAGTGTAGGTTTATTCAATTCAATCATATGGTATTATGTAATTGATCGAGTGCGGTGAAATTGGATCACTCGAATTTTATTTTTCATTAACAATTTTTTCTTTTTTTTATATTTGGTAATAATTGTGAAAAAAATTCCTCGATCGTAATTTTTACCAGCTGTCCTCAGACAAACGCACGCGTCTGGCGGGAAGAGCCATTGAGGAAGGCGTGGGGCATCCCTCCATGAACTAGAATATGCACACTTTTTTTTTTAAATTTGACCTTTCTCAACACGTGCCGCGAACAGGTCGCGTACATCCGTTTTAAAAACCTTTTGTCCCAACGTAGAACTCATGATTTATGTCTTTTTTTTTTTTTTTTTTTTAAATAATTATTTGGAAAAAAAATAAGTCAAGGTGAGATTCGAATTAAAGGTGTGGTGAGTTGTGGTAAGAAATTGTAAGGAATAGGCCTAAAAGGGATTTTCAGGAGGAAATTCGGGTTTTGGATGGGGAGAAGGGGGGAGTAGGGGGAGTTGAATTGGAAAAAGTAGCGATTTTTTGTGAAATCCTTTGTGAGTGCGTCTTTGTAAAGTGAAATCCACCTTGTGATGCAACTGTATCCATGAACGGATCTGTGGGTTTGTGGTCAGATTGAATGAAAAGCTCCGAGTTCGACCCAAATGACCTCAACACGCCCGACTGGCCTCAATTTCTGGGGCCCCCTCGCACTCAGGTGAAATGAGAGAAAAAAAATAAATAGGAATTCGAGGAATCCGACGAAGAAACCCGACATTTCGAACCCCAGAAAAAGGAGAAAAAAAAGAAAACGTTTCTCTTTAATCCCGATGTGATCAACAAGTGCTCGCATGACCGAGCGCACGACAGGGTAAATTCATGCGACCCGAGGGGAAAGGGGAACGTTATGTATTGGCAACGCATGAACGCGCTGCAGCACACGCTGGGGCGAAGGTCGGGGGACCAACAGGTGCGGCAACCTGTTGCCCTACTCCGCGATGCCGGCTACGGCGCACTGACACTCGGCGGGTTAAACGGGGAAAGAAGGAGCCGCTTACCGTGACAAGTGTAGCGGTTGCGTCGAGTGGAACGGTTTTATCCTCTCCTCGTGGCGATGCCGTCTTGGACAGCCGGAACAGAGGCTTTGAGCCACGCGACAGCAGCTCCAGAGACGCGCTAATTCATTTAGTGGGTCAAACCAATCACGAGGCACGAGCGAGTGACGTCACGCGACGTCCGGACCGAACGATTTTCTCCAGCGGCCGAACGCGACACGCTTCGAGCTCCGACTGAGCTCTCGACACCCCATCGCAGACAGCTGATTTGGAGATCAGTTCTGCCCTCGTGTGGTGGAGAGGGGAATCAGATGTAGGGGAAATAAAAAATAATTTTTTCATGGGTTTAAGTGAGAAATCGAAATTTTGAATTTCAGCTTTGAACGAGTTAAAGAGAATCTGTCGGTGACGTTATGTAAACAAAACATTAAAATACCGACGCATAACTTTCAATGTGAAAAAATCATAATGAAATAACTTTCAGCGGTGTAAACATGGAAATTTATAAGTTACAAGTTTAAGAATCTCTATTAAATGAATAAGGACGAATAACTTTTAGCGTCGAAATATAATAAAACTAGTTGAAACTCCACTGATAAAATGAATATAGAAATTAATGAATTTAAAAATAATGCAAATTTCAAAGTATACCGCAAACAAAATGAATATACAAATAGTAAAATAAAATTATAAAATCTAGTCCATATTTATGTTAGCGTCAAAATATCATAAAGAAATAACCTTTACCGTCACTGAAACTACGGAAACGGCGAAATTCGAAGTTAGAAGTAATAAAATGTAACCGAAGCGTAACGGTCTGTAACAATAATTAGGTGATTAAGTTGAATAATAAATTCTTGTTAGGTGAAATAGGATGCGATTTGGTAATTGAGTATTGTCTATCTGAATCAATCGATAATTGCTCGTTGTTTATTATCGGTTTCACATCGAGTTTATCACTTTTAATTTTTTTTATCAAAATTGATGGATCGAGTAGGAAGGATATGTAAGGAGTACTGCGTTGTAAACAAGCTTTCATTAAACATCTATTTTTGTACTTCCGGTGTAGAGAATAACCGAGAAAGTTGAATGGCGCCACGTTCGAACTGGGGAAGCAAATTTCTGCTCCTTTTCTTTTATCTTGCGCAATTAAACGCGATATTACGCGACTACCTCACAAATAGTGTCAAGGTCGAGCTTCGTGTTCACTTCCGGGAGTTTGGGGGGGAAAAAACGAAATTCTTCGGAAGTGATTTTTTTTCTTTGAAAAATTCCTGCGAAGGTTTTTCCTAAGGTCAAACCAGTTCGGATAAAGGTTTACGTTTAGGCCTAGGGGTGGATAATTACTGGTTGAAAGAAACAGTTTGTGATTTTTTAAATTTTTTTTTTTTTTTTTTTTTTAAATTTCTTTTTGTATCCTGATTATGTTCTAATTTTAAGGGCTCGATTCAATGAAATTGTGTAAGGTGAGAACCGGGATATGAATGTTGAACTCGATATAAAGTTTTAAGTTGTTTTGTTTTTTTAAATTTTTTCACTTTTCAATGGATTTTTTGCTCGGTTTGAGTTTATGGCGAATTGGAAGGGAATTTCGACTCTCTCACGTGTATTTTAACACTTTGTTTATATCTGGAGAAATAAATGAAAGAGGTGGATCGGTTCTCATGATTTTTTAAAATTTTTTTATTTTTTTTGTGTGCGAAATTTGTTTGTTATTCAAATAGTGCACGTGGAGTGGTGGAAAAATGTGAATTTGTGGGGAAAAAATGAGGTAAGTTAATGTATAATTACTTTTGAGATATTTATGGAGTTTTTTACGATTATTTTAACTAATAAGACATTGGGCGATTGGGGTTGTTTGTCAGGTGGTGCGAATTATGTTTGGAAGGCTGCTGGAATTTATAAATAAAATTTTAAAGTTTAATTTGTGGAAAATGATAATTTGCATCGAATTTCATTCATGAAATATCGTGATGGTGAAAACAGGGAAAATAAAGAAGGGGGGAGTCTTTTGTGCGTTGAAGTGACGGTAACGAAGCCTGATTGCCACACCTCAGGAAATAAATGCACGCAATATTAAAATTGAAAAAAATGAACAAATAATTTTTTTTGTAAAAAAAAAAAAAAAAAAAAAAAATAGACAGACCAAGTTTTACGTCACTTTTTCCTCAATAAAAGCTATTATTTTTTCTATTTTTTGTTCGGTTTTATTTTTAAAATGCGTGAAATTATAACTGACTCGACAAGCGACAGTCATAAATTTTTATTATGTCGTAAACTCACAGATTAAATTTTTTTTTGAAATTTTGATTTTTTTGAATTTTGGAAAAATTTGAAAATTTTGGAATTTGAGTTAATTTTGGAATATCGAAACGCATTTACCTTGACATGGAATTTTCACGCGTACTTAGCCTTGTTAAATTTTCAAATTTCTCATGATTAAGGGGGAGTTTTCGAGAGGTAACGTAATGGAGCATGATGAAATAGTTTTCATATCAGACGGTTTATCTTGCTGCCAAAAGCTGCTTACACGCGAAAAGTAATTTTTTTCAATGCATTGCCAAGTAAAGGTGAACACAGGTGCGAAATGCTAACAAGTTCAATTTACAAATACAGAACTTGTATTTGACATGGTTCACATAAAGGGAAATCCTCTTTCACGTGCAATTGAGGAGAAAACCGCTCAAATGAGGAAGATAGCAGCCATTTCTGGGTAGTGTGGGACAGCGACGTCATTGATATTCACTCAAATGACACTTTTTGGGTTTGTTTACGTCAGAATCATCAATAAATGAGAGGATTTAATGGGTGTTTGGAAATAGAGTGGAATGATGAGGTAGACGGAAATTGTGTACTTGAAATAGTTTGTATTCTAATTATATGTTTTGATGTTTTACAGGAGAACTCGGTATAACGAAGTGATTCGAAATCCCCGGTTTATTTCCTATTTCGTGTTAAAATATTTTACGATGACAAATATTTGATTGAAATTTTTTCAAAAAATTTTATTTAAAAATCGTTAAAATAAATACAATTTTGCTACAAAAACCTAATATAATGGGGTTTACGTTATAACGAGGTTGAATAGAACGTTAAAATGATTTTTATGGACGTGTTGAGATGAGATTTAAAATGAGGAATAATTGAAGACAGGCTAAGGCAACTAAGACGGCTGTCCAACGTCAGAAATAATTGATTAGAAATGTTGTGGGGAAGGATTGAGTTGCGTATTACATGATCGCAACAGGACGCCTTAGAAAAGTGGCGCGATCCAGAGAGAGAAGATGGGGAGATCCAATTAGGAATTGGCGCCTGTTTGTAGATGAACCCCGCGCTATTCTTCTTCAACATGTTAACACAACGTTGCTCGTTGCCAGGCGATGTAGCCGCATTCTCTGACGTCACACGCACGCATGGTCTGCAGACTGTGTGGGTGTTTAAGCGATTTCGACGCGTTTGTTATGACTTTTCCCTTTATTTAAGCTCCAAAAACTCATTTCGAGCCCCTGGTATTGCTGTTTGCGTGTGTTTAAGTGAAAAATGCGAAAATCTCCGAGTTTTAGAGGGGAAAAGACGAAACTGAGCGCAGGAGCGGGTAATTGAGCACGTTTTTCTGGCCGATTATTGACCCTTAAGAACGTTGGGGGAAATGCGATACGTGTCAATATTTATCACTTTGTGAGGAAAGTTAATAAAAATTAAGATATATTGTAATTGATTGGACGTTGAGGGAAAATTGCGGTTTGTTATTGCTAATTGGACGCAGAAAAACAGGATGTTTTGGTATTAATAGTAAAGTTTAGAGAGAAGAAACTAACAAGACACACAAGTGCATTAGGGTGAAACGACACAGAGAAAACCGGGCTGTAATTGAGCGCTGGCCACCAGATGGCCAACTGGTTGGGTGGGAAATAGACACGAGCGAAATGAAGGGGGGCACCTGCATCGATATATACACACTTGTGTGGGTTGCACTTATCGGGGCGTGGGATCGGATAAGATAACGAAATTCGACTTTGATGCATGAAAATGGAGGATTTCGTCATTTTGAGGGTTAAGAAATATGAGTTTTAGGTTTGGTGGAACCTTGAAAGTTCGAGAATCAAGTATTCTGCACCCTTACTCACTGTAGAAAAAATCCAGACCCCCTGACCGAACCGGAAGTGCCAGCAAATAGCGCTCGAAAAGCGACAAAATGCGAAGACAATGAAAATAATAAAGATGAGGAAATTGGCTGAAACCGAGCGTTAAAATGCCAGACTTCCAGCTGGCGCAGACCCTCGCAACCCCCAGAACCAAATATTCACCACCCCTATTTGCCTCCCAAAAAATGCAAAGTCTCCAACCAAACCGGAAGTGCCAACAAATAGCGCTCGAAAAGCGACAAAATGCGAAACAACGGAAAAATAATAGAAAAACGAGGAAATAGGCCGATTTCCAGCACCAAAAAAAACCCTCTTTCACCCTCCTCAGACCCTCACGATCTCCAGAATCAAACATCAACCACCTCTACTCACCCCCAAAAAAATCCCAACCCCCTACCCAAACCGGAAGTACCACCAAATCGCGCGGGAAACGCGAGGAAACGTGAAAAAGCCATTTAAAAAAAGAATAGAAAAACGAGGAAAATGAATGAGTTATGACTCCGTGTGGTATCAATTAGAAACATTTTAGCGTTGACGGATATGAGAACGGAAATAGCCCTAATTACGTGTCATAAATAGGAAAATGAAACAAGGAGGGGTTTGTCCCAAGAGAGGGCACTCAGATGCAAATGAGGTTTGGTTTGTTCGGCCATCGGTTGCAGCCATGACATGAATTTATCTTTATCAGGATACAAGTTTTAATTAAAATTGAGCTTTAAGTTAATCCAGGGTTAAAACTAGATCGAGTTGTTGTCAATAATGCGTTTGATGACGTAATAAATGACAAAATATAATTTTATTATGTTTGTTTATGTAATTAATTGCTTTGTTTGGCATTTTGAGTTTAATTTAGACATTCCTAAAGGCAGGTGGTTGTAATGACAAAGTAAATGAAAAAAAAATGAATGAATTGATAAACACGTGCGACATTGTAGTCATTTTTCTTGGGATGGAGTCATCTGTTGCTGTCTGACCTCGATTTTTCTCAATTTATCAACAATTTTAGGCAAAATTGTTTATTAATCATTTTAAAAAAAAATTTATTCGCACAAATGGCAAAACAGATTTGACCATTTAGTAATTACGTAGTAATTTTTTTCTCATTATATTTCATTCATCTAAAACGAGAAACTGCGAAATCTTAGCGTTAATGACGAAAGCGATTATGGAATTGAAACTTCTCAAAACCTTTCACTTGTAAATAAAACATTTCGCCGGCGAGATTCGCGTAAAAACTATATATATCCTTCGGTAGTAATTATTAATTGGTTTAATGGACTATTTTATGTGTATCTGTGCTCCGCTAGCTAAAAATTTCTATATTTATTTTTAGAAATTTATTGTATTCAACACCTGTTGAAACTCCCACCTTTTTCACAAATTTGTTAATGGTAGAAATTATCAATTTGGAAAACGTCCATCTGTGAGATAAATTGACATACAAATTTTATCAGTGAATTGGCGAAAAAAATAAATATCTTTTACGGTTTCGACACGTTCTCGCGTTGCTCATGAACGAACCATGAAGTGTACAATCAGGCACCTGCCATCAAATACAGTAGTTGTCTTTCAGCATTTTACATCGATAACACGTGACTTGGCTGTTAAACGCATCGTTTTTTTATCACAAATTGAATTTTTCACATAAACTACACGTGTAAAAAGAGTCTTTAACATTTTATTGGAGACAAAATGGAGGAAGGGGGTGGGGGCATTGCTTTAGATTGTCTGCGACCTGTCACAATATAGTAATAACTACAAATAATTAAAATAAAATCGAAATTACGTAAAAAAGCCGTTCGGTCAGTGGATAAAGAGAAGTTTTATTTTATTCGAGACAATGAGGGGACATTGCTTAATATCGCCTGCGACCTGTCACAATATCAGTAATAAGCACAAATAATTACAATAAAATCGAAATTACGTAAAAAAGCCGTTCGGTCGATGGATAGAGAGAAGTATCTATAATTTTAGCACGTAATCTTATTCGTTCGAATCCAAATAGGGTTTTGGAAACAAGACTGAAAAGTAGAACACGGAACAATGACAACAGGGCAATAAATCTTTTGTACAGTGATCCCCTTATGGACAACACAATCGCCTAATTTAGTGGAGAGCAGTGAAAATAAGGGGGGATTAAAAAAAAAGTTATGTTGATTACTACAGAAAGCTGTCATTAGGTTCTTTCTGGTTGCACAAAACTCTTAACGACCATCTATTGATGCTTGTATATAATGCGTTGTATATTTAGGTGTGGTTTTTCAGAAGTTGATAATTGCTTTTGGGGATTTTGTTTTTGTGAGAGGAAATAAAGTTTCTCTCGTCTTGTTGTGATTAGTGTGAGTAGTGAAGTTTGAGTGGGTGGGTTTTGGATTGTAAACATGTTGTGAGGGTAGTGGGTTGTGTTTTGATTGATTGGTTGTGGATTTGAAGTTGTGTAATTGGGATTGAATTGTGAATGAGGTTTTGTAATTTTTGGGTTTTGTTTGGTTTTTTTGGTGGTTAGTGGTGAATTTAGGAATAGTGATTGAAATTTTAAGATAACTGCTATAAATGCAATGAAAAGCAGTCAAATGTAAGAAAAATCAATTGAAAATACAATTTTTACCCTTAGAAATACAATAAAATGTTTAAAAATGGTGAAAAAACACAACAAAAGTCTTGTAAATACAACTTGAAAGCTCTTAAACTATTGTAAATGCAGCAAAACACATTAATGA
>JAQIXT010002341.1:0-11210 GCA_034700445.1 Stenotaenia linearis | reverse complement strand
GCCTGAAGCCTCAAGCTCTTCCCCATTCCCTAAATCCACTGGATGGGGCAGAACATCAAAAAATTCCCCCTCTTCTTCTAAGGAGACCTTCACATCCCTGGGTTCTTTTTTGACCTCAATGGGGGCGACTGCTTCCCCTCCAGCTTCAGATTCATCGGATGTGGACCCATCAGATCCCTCATCCTCCAAAACTCTTCAACTTAGTGTAGCCAAAACTCCTGTCCTGGGAACAAACTTTTGTTGATCACAAACTGTGTTTGTCCGAAGAACGTAAAACCTCGGTGAAAAAACCCATCTCCGTCGCATAGATGCTCGTCGACGACGATTCGGACGGAGTCGCAGTCGGACAGGCACTACCGCTCGAACGGCTCTGCTGACGACCTCGTCCTCTCCTTCTCGACGTGCCTGGTAAACCCTGTGTTGGTGGGGTAGGCTCCATCGAACGACAGTCTGCCATATAGTGACCTAGGCCCTGACAACGGAAACACCGGACCTTGGAATAATTCGACATGGCTGACCGACTCGGAGTCGCATCTGCCATACTCGTACCTCCAAGCCGACTCGGACTTGCACTTGGGTTTTTCCGTCCTCGTTCCTTCCATCTCGCACTGGTCGGCATTGGTGTTGTCACCGTGAAACCCTTCGTTGTCTCCTTCTCCACTCCTGAACCTTCAGACATCTGTTCGCGGTTATACTCTGCAAGAAGTTTCTCTTTCACATTTTGTGGCGTAAAGTCGACGTCGGCAAGATGATAAACTTGCTGTTTCGTAACCTCATACGACTTAGGCAAATGGTCCAAGTACTGGTACGAAATTTCCTCCGGCGTCGGTTCGATCTTCACGTCCTTAAGGTCGGCCACCGCTCTGTCGACACGAGCTAAAAACACCGGCATTGATTCATCAGCCTCCAAACGCATGTCCAGGAACATGCGGCGTAGCCGTGCTTTCCTTGCACGCGTTGTCGGTTGGAACGTCGACTTAAGACAGTCCCATACCTCCTTCGCCGTCTTCCCGGCAACAGCAACATTTAGCAAACCGTCGGAAACCCCCAAACAAATCGTCGACCTGGCACGATCTTTCCTTCTAAGAAAATCCTTTTGTTCCTTATCTTTGGCTGTGACACGAGGCGCGGTTTCAGTATCCTGCACAAAACCCCACAAACCCCTGTCCTGTAACAAAAGTTCCATTTTGATTGACCACCGTTCGTAGTTTGTCTCGGTTAACTTCTCGATGACGTAGTTGTCTTCACTCGTCGACATGTTGAAGCACAAAAACAAAACCAAACACAAAAAAAAAAAAAACCAGAATCAAAAACTGGTACAAAATCAAAAACTGATGAAATCTGCTACAATTCACTGCAGGAAAAATTCAGAAAATTCACAAAATGCACTAAATACTCGTAGAACACAGTACCATCGCTGTTTACATCCACACACACTCACAAAATGCGAAAAAAGGCCAAAAAATAAATTATTACACGGTCGACGCGATTTCCCGCTACGCGCGGCCGACCTCGAGCGCCCAAACGCGGCACGGCGGTTCCGCAATGTGCGTCGAAAATTCGTCGACAATTTTTCGACGAAATATGTGGTAAAACCACTCCAAAAACTTGTATTCGGGTGTAAACAAACACTTACGCCACTTTAATCACCAGTTCTGTACTCCAAACCGTGTCAAAATGCTGAAAAACCGCGAAGGCGCGATCCCACAATCCAAGATGGCGGCGCCCGTAAACAAATGCACTTCAACACGCCAAAATGCAGCAAAAATGACGAGAAACGTGATGACAGCTCCAAAACAGAGCTCAAGCGGCATCCAGACGTCCTAACCTGGCTTCCTGGTCCAAAAACAGTGCTGGTAAACGCTCCAATCTTGTTGTAAGGCCACGCGACCCGTCGAAGCAGCTGACGGCCTTGGCTCAGCTGTGCTGTCGCTCGCTCGTCATCACGCGCTCGCTGAGAACCAAATACCACGGATTTCTGCCGCAAAACGACGTGGAAACCATCCTCTGCTACCATGTGAGTTCATAACTCATGCTGGAATCCACGCTGGCGGCCATAAAACACGGAAATACAACACAAGCTTGAAAAACAGCCTGCTTTATTCACAGGTAAAAGTGTGAAGCAAAATACAAGGTAAAATATGGTAACCTCATGTCACCAGCAAATAAAACCATACAATACGGTACCTGCTTAGTACCAACGCAGAATATGAATACACAATGCCATTAGATATGTACGGTGGGAAATGACCATAAATACCACATCAGTTCCCGAGCGTGGGTGGAGTTATGTTTCCAATCCATCTGTGTTGATTCCTTTTGCTAGGACGCCTGAGATTCATAAAAAATCGTGTGTTGTGGCGGCTGTGGCTTCGGACTTGGAGTCAGACCATAGGTCGGCTTCAAATTCGGATCACACCGCGGCTGTTCTCAATGTTTTGTTTGCGAAGGGTACATTGCAGCATTGGCAGCAATGTCAACTCCGGAAATTAGTTATTAAATATATCGACGTATTCACTGATGAGCCTGGGTGTCACCCCACGGCTGAGCACATTATTGATACGGGCGATTCGAAACCTGTTCGATGTAAGGATCGACCGGTTAATCCTGCAAAAGCAGCGATTTTGGTTTGCTTGACTGACGAGTTACGAGATGCCGGTTATGTGGTTCCTTGCAGTAGTGGGTGGAACGCTCCACCTGTGGTTGTCGATAAAAAGGACGGGTCGTATCGTCTCTGTTTTGATTATCGGCGTCTCAATCTGGTTACGAAGGATGAGGTTTACCAGATGCCCGACATTGCCAGCATGATGGCGTGTTTGGGCGGGAAAAAGTTCTTCTCATCCTTTGATTTATGTAAAGGTTATTATCAATTGCGCGTTCGGAAGTGCGATCAGCAGAAGACTGCGTTCGCCACTCCCGAAGGCTCCTTTATGTTTGTACGCATGCCGTTTGGGTTAAAAAACGCGCCGTCAGCATTTCAGAAAATGATGGACAACGTGTTGCGTGGTGTTAAGTTTATTTGGGCGGCTGCGTATATGGATGACACAATGGTATACAGTGATTCATTCGAGGATCACTTGTATCACCTAGAAGAGTTTTTCAAGCGTTTAGTCGCAAATAATTTAAGGGTGAAACCTTCAAAATCATTGATTTGTCCGAGTGTGTTGGATTTTCTCGGGTTTCGTTTGACGAGCCAAGGCTACGCTGCGAATCCTGACAAAATTTCTGCGATCGAGAATTTTCCTGCTCCATCGTCAGTAAAACACATTCAGCGTTTTTTGGGGATGGTTGGTTATTATGCGCCTGTGGTCGAAAAAATGCACGCACGTCTTCGGCCACTGCACGCACTTTTACGTAAGGGTGTTCCATTTCACTGGAGTTCAGAATGTCAGTCAGCTTTTGAAGAGATACGTGGGGAGTTGAGCAAGAGGAGCGTGCTGCCTCTGCCCAATTTCTCGCGCCCTTTCACTATTCAAACTAATGCGAGCGCGAGTGGACTCGGTGCAATCCTCTTGCAATCACATGCTGGTTCCGATGGTGTTGAAGTGCTGACTCCGGTCTACTATGCAAGCCGAGCCTTGCATGGGTCGGAGTCGAACTACAGCGCCTCGGATTTGGAACTGTTGGCAGTGTTTTGGGCGGTTTCGAAGTTTCGACAGTACACGGAATTTTCAAAGTACACCATCGAAACGGACCACCAGGCGCTCCGATGGTTAATGTCAAGTCAGAATTTGACGGGTAGATTGGCTCGCTGGGCAATGTTTTTACAAGGCGAAAACTTCATTATCAAATATCAGAAAGGGTCAGAAAACATCCTGGCCGATGCCCTTTCTCGTTGCCACGAGGTTGAGAACGCTCCGTTTTCACCTCTCACACCTGCGGAGGAGGAGGCTGTATTACACATGCCCTCTTGCTTCGTGGCGCCAGCTTTGCCGTCGTTTCACTTGAATTTAGACGAGTTGAGGTTCGCGCAGCGGGCGGACAGCGTCTCTAGAGTTTTGATTGAGTGGCTGGAGGCTCCTAATCCATCTGTGGTGTCATTAACCTCCTTGCCGCCCACGATACTGGAAAATAAGGTGGAATTCTTCCTGGATGCGGGAGGTTTGTTGGTCGTAAATGCGCCCTGCGTATCCGATCGACACTTTCCGGATTCAGATGGAACTTCAAGTCTCAAATATTTTATCCCTGAGTCCATGAAGAGAGCGTGCTTTGCGCTCTGTCGTGACCACCCAACCAGTGGCCATGGTGGAGTGCAGGTCACGCTCGAACGTCTCAAGCGTAGTTTTTTTTTGGGATGGGATGCGTAAGTCGGTGAAGCAGTATGTGCAGGCGTGTGATCGCTGCCAACGCTGCAAACCGATCCAGCGGAAGCCTGCTGGAATGCTGCATTCGGTCTCTCCGAAAATTGGCAGGTTCGAGCGCATCGGTATCGACCTGATGGGCCCGAAACCTTGCAGTAAAAACCGTAATCGATGGATCCTGATCATCGTCGATTACGCAACTGGTTGGGTAGAGGTAGCACCGCTTCGTTCTGCAAAAATAGACTACATTATTCCAATTCTGAAAAGATTTTTTTTTAATTTCGGGGATCCGCGCTACATTGTTTCCGATAATGGACGCCAGTTTGTGTCGGAAATATATAACAAATTATGCGAGGATATGGGGATTGTTCCTCTTCGAACAACTCCATATCACCCGCAAACAAATTATACCGAGCATATAAATCACAACATAAAAATTATGTTGCAGATTTATACGTTCGAGCATACCGATTGGGATTGTAGGCTGGGTGAATTCGCGTTCGCTATTCGTACGGCTCCATCCGAGTCGTCGGGGTTCAGTCCAGCAATGTTAACTTTCTTAAAAGAACTCAGAACGTTCTGGGACGGAAGAGACGTCACTCTTGATACCCCTTTCGATTCAGAACGCCCGTACGACGATGTCCGCATGCTAATTGGGCGGGCACGAGTGTTAATGCAATCGGCTCTGGAAAACAGACAATTAGCACAAAGTAAACAAAAACATTATTACGACACTCACCGTCGCGATGACGAATTCAAAGTTGACGACCTAGTATTATTAAAAACACATCCGTTGTCGAATAAGGCTAAGCGTTATTCGGCATTACTGGAAGATCGTTTCGATGGCCCATATGTTGTTGTTGCGGTTGGCGGGGGGGGGGGTTCTTACGTCATCGCAAGGCCCATCTAGCTGGCTGACAAACGGCCGGTTAATATTTCGCAACTTCGGCGGTATATTCCGGATACTTCCAGCCCTGGATGGCCGATTAACGATGTTTCGCCACCTTCTGCGCCTGTTTCTGATGGTCGGGTGCTGCGAAGTTCGGTGAAACCAGCGGCAAAACCACCGCAATTGCCGCCGAAGCGAGGACGAGGCCGGCCTCGTAAAAATCCATTATGTTAGGGTTCGAGAACCAGTTCTCGTGTTCCGGACTTATTCTTCTCACTGTGACGTCATTGCCCCTCGTGGTAATGGCTGCCACAGCTGATCGTTATTGTGTGACGTCATTCACCGCGAAAGTCGGATCCCTGGTTTTATTTTTCACGGTCATGCTTATTTTCTTTTCATTTTCTTTTCTTTTTGATGCGTTTTTTCACGTTTCTATAACGTTTTCTTAATTTTTTGACCCTTTTTTCTTATTTTTTACCGGAGCCGAGGGGCGGAGTCATGTGGTTAGCCTAGTTACTCCATTCTCTTGACCTTGCTAAAAAATAACACCCCCACATGGCACTATTGTATTGGTTGGTTTGGGGTTTCGCCATTTTTTGTGTGGGAACCTCGCTATAGCGTAGGATTATTTTTTACTTCATTCGCAAATAGTCCGGTGCGGGGACACTTTTCGTTCATTCAAGGCATGTGTTTTATTGAACTATCATCTTCACGCTCCAACTTTTCGATTTTCCTTTGCCGATCCTCTCCATCATGTTGGCGATTTTCTTGCTTGCTGCTCTTAGTGATTGCGTTAGCGCTATGGATGGTGATGAGGTATTCATTTAATCTGTGACATCGTTTTTTGCGATTTTACTCTACTTATAAGATTTTTGGTCACTCTCGGTTGTTCACGGTTGTGGGTGCCGATAATTGTTCTCTCAATTGTCGACGCCGGCGACTACGAATGATCACTCAAATACACTTTTATTTTAATTTTCTACTTCTCGTACACCGCGTGGGGATGTGAAAACGTTTTTTTTCATTCCGGTGCATGTGTCGCGACCTTTGTAAATGGGAGTTAGGCTTACAGCAGTTTTGTCTATCAGAGTCACATGTATCGGACCCTAAACATCGATTTATGTCGATTGGTCGTTTATTTTTGACTTGCTATCCTGCTTTTCATTCACAAATTACTTTTTACTGCTTTTGGTGGTCGAGCAGGCGACCGGGGAATTCCCCGCCATCTTGTTCGCCCTCTAGCGGCAGCATTCAATAACCGACACTGTGCGCTGCATGGTGCCGCTTATCTTTTTTTTGTTTATAAAATTCTTTTTTCCTCATGTTTCGTTGTTTGGCGTTTTCAACTGTCGTCGTCGTGTTACTCAAACAGTGTTTAATTTCACTTTTGTGGTGCGCAACGGTGTTGGCTGACATCGTCTTCTTACGTCATCACGTTGTTCCTGATGCGAATCACATTATTCGCGTGATTCGCACCATGATTCTCTCGCACATATATTAAACCACTGCATGTTTCTTTCTCCCTCATTAGCTACCGGTCACCGAGCTCGTCATCTGCTCAATTTGCCTGCAGATCGGCGCCCTGGTAACCGCGTTCGGTTACTTATCGTGTGCGAACTGCCTGGGGGCAGGGTGGGTCTCAGTTCACGACCCAGTACAACAGTGGTTCCGGCAGAATTTCTTTACATGGACTGGACCATATGGCATTCGTAATATTTTCGGCACTTTCGTTCCAAGTCGGAGACAGCGGGAGGAGTCACTCGCTGCCCTCGGCTACCGTTATCCCACTGAGTGGCCGTCGCGTGCACCACTGCCACCACGACCACCGTCTGTTCGTGCTGCTGCTGGAAATTTTGACGACCCACCACCGCCTGGGCAGGGAGGAGCTGCTGCCGCTGCTGATTTGTCCGCTCCATCGACTTCTGCGGGAGTTCAACCACAACAACAAGTTCCGGCCGTCATCCGACCATCCGTGTTTTCTCGAGTGGGTCCGAAGCTGAGCCAGCACTCTGCTGGATCTATTCCGGGTTCCTGGACCACACAGGACCAGCCGGGCGCAGCGTTCAAGAATGCCATGTATGTGCCGACGGAGGAGGAGCTGGAGGCCGTGCGGCGCGACTTCCCGTACTGGCCAGAGTCTTTGGTGTTACAGCGCGCTAGGAAGCGCGCGCGCGATCGCCGAAACCGCGATGGACGAGGGAAAAGGTGGGCCAACCGTGCGAAAGCGTTATCAATGGATCGAAGCCAGGAGGAGGGCGCAACTGCGAGCCTCGCCCAGGTCGAACTGGTTGACGATTTTGATCAACTTCAGGAGCCCGACATCCGGTTGGGCGATGACATCGAGTGGCCCGAGTCGCCACGATCGAATCCATTAGACGACGCCATTGACGCCACGATCAGCTCAGGGTTGGTGCGACCGTTGGACCCGGTCGTTGTGTCGGACCGTTATTCGGCCGCGGCCGGACCCCCACTGGATGCAACACCACGTTGTACGTCACACTGGATGCTGGAGGGGGAAGTTGCCGACGCATGGTGTTCACGACCGGAACCAGAGCCATTGAACGTGTTCGGACCACGCCAAATGAGTCTACATAACAGCTGGCATCGCTTGTTGTACTTCTGGGACGAATCCAGGGGACTGCCGTCCGGGGTTGTTTGGCAGCTCCAACCGGCAGGGCCCATCCTCGAGAAGGCATTGCTCGAGGCAATCTGACCAACGGCTCCGTGATACGTCACTTTTCTGGCAGGCGGAAATTGGTTTGTGGGCGGTAATGACCGACCACTGGTTATATTACAGGTTCGATCTGCAACACCGCCAGGACGCAGTACAACCGATGCGTGACCGCCAGTTCCAACTCTTGTGCAGGCTCGGAGGCTCGGAGGTGCCGGGCAACGTGGGATTTGCTGGTTCGCTATTTACATCGTTTGTTTCCAGCCGCGACCACGGCTGCGACGGCCATCTTGCCGCCTGCGGAAGTGGTCGTGCTCGGGAACGCACCCGACGCTTCCATATTGCCTATACACCCACCGCAGAACATCGGACGGGGTCATGCCCGTCGTTTGCCACCGCCTTTGGGAGCGACGTCGCTTGATCTCCCACTAGGACCTTTGCCAGCGCCCGGTATCGGACAATGTAAGGGTCGCCCCTTGCAGTCCACTACCATCGCCAAGACCCCGTTGTTGCTGCCGACGCCGGATGCGCCAACAACTTCGACGGTTGTACCAGTTGTGGTGGCTGCCGGACAGTTTGAGGATGTCGAGGAGGAGTTGGTTATCGACATCGCTGCCGGAGTGGACACCGTTGCTGACAACATGCAGGCGGAGGAACTGTCACGGATGGACGTGGATACCGCCGAGGACCGCCCCGTGGAGCGGGCGGGATCGCCGACAAAGAGGGCCGGGTCACCTTGCGAGGGGGCTTCGGCGCCATCGCCGAAGTCGGCTCGGGACGATCAAGCATGGGACTAACTTTGCTGTGTGTGTTTTCGTTTTTTTTGTGTGTTATTGAACACTCTGGTGTAGGGCCATTTTTTTTTCTAATTTTTTTTTAACGTTCATTACTAATTTTCCATTTTTTTTATATAACGGTTCATTGCTCATTTTTAATTTCTTAACTTTATTTACCATTGTTACCATATGTCTAAGTGCAATGTCTTAATCTCTTGATATTTTTGTGCATTTTTTTTATTTTATTTTATCCATTGTGTACTTTTAATTGTTTTTACTTAAAAATTTTTTTTAGCGAATCTTATTTTGTTTTTTTTTACGACGCAAGTCGCGTCTGCCACGCTTACGATTTTATTTTTTGTTTCATTCTTTTTTATTTTACCTTCATTTGTCATTTTTTCATTTTATTTATATAACGTATTTTAATTCTTTTTAAATATTCATGTGTTTTGATGATTGCTGTTTTCTGTGCAAATTTTGTTTTTAATGACGCAAGTCGCGTCCGCCGTGATCATTGTTTTACCACGTTTATTCTTTGTTTTTTGTTTGTATCGACGCACGCCGTGTCTTGTGTAATTGTTTTTAATTGTTTCTTTTTGTGGGCCGCTTTCAATTCGATTCTTCTCCACTTCCCTGCTACATACCAACTGGACATTGGTCATGCGTGAGTTTTGTTGTTGTTTTTCTCAACCGTTCTCGCTCACGCCGTTGTTGGTGTTTTGTGTGCGAAGTCTACGACTTCGCAAACTTCGTGGGGGGGAATGTAACCGGGGTAGGGGAATCCTGCTGCTCCAGTTACTCAAAGGCGTGACCAAGTCCTCAGGTGTGTCACAGCTGTCGCGACACACCTGTTGGGCCACGTGACCAGCCTCCGGGCACGTGACCGGGATAAGGGGGACTGGGGCTGGGTCAGTCGTTCACCAGCCACGGTAGGGTGAGGAAGTGTGGCTTGGGTTTGACTGCTGGTTCCGGCCGCAACGTCCGTAACCCCGAAGGAGAATGGATTGAAGAGACAGTTTGTATCGTGAAAGTAACCAATGTTTCAGAGCCTCGCGGCCGGAGACGGGCAGCCGTCTCCGACCGCGGGGCAGGTATCTCAGGAGTAGATAAGGGATTTGAGGAGGGATCAAGTAGGAGGTTTTGTGGTAATAAAGGCCTAAAACCAAGTACATCCGACTCTCCGTGTCAGACATTTATTCATGACCCGATCCACCGCCATGAAACCCACCCCGAATGGGCGGAATGGTAGGAGATCGGTCACAACATATCAATTAAAATTGTCACATGACATGATTGTTGTGGAAGAAGTCAATGCTCTAAGCTTTTGTCTACTTTTTGAGGGTACAAGTATAACATTTTAGTACTTTTTAAGGGTAAAAATTGTACCTTATAGCTTTAAGGTACATAAATCTATCTATTATTATTGATAGGTATGATTTTTATATCATTTATAGGTGAAAAATTTCTCCTCACTACTTTAAGGTACCTACTAAAATTTACTTATAATTGATAAGTAGAATTTTTGTAATCATTTATAGGTACAATCCAAACAAAAGGTAGAAACTACAGAAAGGGGCATCTTTTATGGTAATATACCTAGCACGATTACCCTCAAAAGTAGAATTTTCTACCATAACATGAATAGTACTTCTCATAATTGGCTGAATGCATTATTGGTTTAAACTAGTACCTCAAAAGAAACAATAGTCTACCATTAAGTATATAAAATGGTACAAAATCTTATTTTCCACCTAATTTCTACCTTTATTTTTTTGAGTGTGGGAAGATTATGTGAAATTTGCATAAAATTTTTAAAAATGCATTTAAAAAAAACATTTTGAAATATATTATGACGTGTTTTGCGATCATTGAAATATTGGGGATGTTTTATCGAATGACGTTATATCGAACGCCATTTTGCAGATGTTTCATTATCAAATCGATAAAACTGTAGTGTTTGGACCCGAAGTGAAGGGATGCTTGGTTAGGACTGACTAACTTAACTTTATTGATCTCCATGCTTCTTATATACTATAATGTGGTGCAGTGTCCATCACGTGACTACGCGGACACTACAAAAATGATAAATCATTTTTTTTAGTTTTTTGTCGTAATCAATTTTGTGTCATTCTTCATAAATGCAATAAAAGTTTATGGTATTTAAATTTCTTCATATTTAATTTTCATATTCCCTTTTTTTGAAGGAAATAATTAAGAATATTCGGAAAGCGAAAGCAACAATAAAATAATTAATGATTATTGAATAAACTACTTCTTTATATTCTAATTATACATTATACACGTTATAAAGATTTAGTACCCTCAGCTGGTGATTCTTGGGCTTAATTGTAGTAAAGGTAACTGTTGATGTCACAGGTTAGCGATAAACTAGGTTTATCATTTGATAAACTTGGTTTATCGAAACATCCTAGGATATCAACGTTAAACCATGTTTATCTATATTTCAGTGATATCAACAGATAAACTGTTGTATCACCTGACTGGCCCAAAGGCCTAATCTTAGATTAAAATAAACGCATCCTTACACATTCATGGATAATAAACGAAGTGAT
>JAQIXT010002340.1:0-11217 GCA_034700445.1 Stenotaenia linearis | reverse complement strand
CCGGACCGCACCAAACGTGACGCTATAAGCGGGTTGACGCTATAGCCGAGGTCGCTACTGGCGGGTCCGACTGTATAATTTAAATTGTGGCGTAATTGGGAATTTTGGTGCTTATGGCCAAAAAAAATCAATAAAAATTTGCAAAAATTTAAGAAAGCTTTATGAATTCGATCAAATTTTGCAAAATTTTTAACAAATTGAGAGAAATTCAAGAAAATTTAATACATAACCATAAAAATCTACAAAATGTTGCAAAAAATCTTAAAAATTTAAGTAAAAATATCGAAAATCGTGGATGAAACAAAATACTAAAATCACCCAAAATGTAAAAAAAAATTGCAAAAATTATAAACCAAATTGCAGATTTTCAGACAAAAGTATAAAAGCGTCTTTAATATCTCAGACGTATAGACTGTATATTTAAAATCTACAAGAATAAGAATTGAGCCAATTTTTTTACAGGAGTCATTAGGTTGATTGGCAATGAACCGGAACTTGAGTTTCCTGACGACCAATACGTCCTAAAAGTACAAGCTGTCGACGATGGTTCGTGCTGCACAGTCGGCGCGAAAGTTCAGCACACTGGCACTGCACTTGTAATCGTAGACATCATAGACATCAACGACAACAAACCGGAATTCTTAGATTGCCATCAGTTAAGCGCATCCGTCGAAGAAAACAAGTCGAAGGGAACTCCAGTTATAACGGTCTCGGCAACTGATAACGACCGCGGTCCTAATAAGGAGTTGACGTACAGCGTTGTTGTGCAACCAAACACAGCTGCTAGTTTCTCGATCGGCGCCAAAGATGGACGCGTCACAACAAACAGAGTATTTATTTAAAAATTTAAAAAATTTAATTTTCTAACTTTGTTATTGATTATTTTATTTGTAGATGTTTGATCGCGAGGCGGAAAATGAAAAAGTGGTATCATTGACCATTAAGGCCACGGATAACGGGAGTCCATCGTTGGAAGGTCTGTGCACGCTCATGGTCGATATTATAGATGTGAATGACAATGCTCCACAATTCAACCGTGATTTATATCAACAAAAAATTCCTCAGAACAAAAAAGAGGGAGAGGATTTGTTTCATATTTTTGCAACTGATAAAGACGCGGGGCTCAATTCGATTATAGTTTACAGCTTAAGGCGAAAAGATAACGACGATGTTGAGTTTTTTCACGTAAACCGAGATTCGGGACGCGTTACGTTGACGAAACCGTTGAAAAACGTAAGATTTGAATTTGTAATTTTAAATTTTGTTTTTTGTTCAATTCTTTTGCTTATTTCAGAAAAATACTTATAATTTTTATGCCGTTGCAACCGATAAGGGTACACCGCCTTTGGAATCGTCGGTTGAGGTTCGCGTAGAAATTGTGCGAGAGAATGTTATGGTTCCTCAGTGGATAGCACCAGTCGAAAATGAGATAAAGATTGCGGAAAATGCTGAAATAGGCACTGTTGTTGCTACTCTGAAAGCACGGTGAGTAAATTAAATTATCTATATTAAAAATAAACGTTATAATTTAATTTGTATTAATTTTAGGTCCGCAACCCAAAAAAGCACGAAAGTCACGTATCGTCTTTTGAAAGGGGGTTCGGAGCAAACAAATAAGAATGACGTTTTTATTTTGACTCCATCAGAAGAAAACGGTGATGATGTCGCACTTATTATTTTGAATAAAGTTTTGGACTATGAAACGCTACCTGAATACAACTTGACCATCGAAGCCCTGGTGATTTAGTAAGCAATCATAACTATTGACTGAAAAATCAATTTAAATTTATTATAAATCAAAATCAAAATCTTTAAACAATTTTTGAGAATCAAAAATCATTTGTCATTGTTATAATTGTTAAACTTGTAAAGTGTATGCACAAAGATTCTTGGAAGATTTTTTTTGGATTTAAAATCAAAAAATCAAAAGAATAATGATTTCAGTTCAAAAGTGTGATTTAAAATCATTCCCATGACTCGTCGTAATTGATTATTGAATGAATTAATTCTATTCATTTCTTTAGAATGTCTTTCAATTAGCAAACGAAGCCACTTTACACATTAGACTCATCGACGTCAATGACGAAATTCCCATATTTAATGAGATAGAAAGCGCAATTGTTTTAGAAGGCGAAAAAGAAGGAACTCGAGTTGTAACTATAATTGCTCGTGATCGTGATGAAAAACCGATTTTTAAAAAGGTTTGCTAAACTTATTAAAAAATTGTTGAAAAATTTTGTAATTAAATCCATTTTTGTCTAGGTAACATACAAGCTGACTGCTGGAGATGAATTTTTCAGTATCGATTCTGACACGGGCGAAGTAAAAACAAAAGTTATCTTTGATCGTGAAGCCCTATCACAATATTTTATCCAAGTTGAAGCTAAAGATGGAGCTCCTTCGGCGCGACCGGGTAAAAAACTAGGCGAACATAACATCAGTGAGTTGGTACAAGCGATTGGATGGAATTGAAAGTAATAAATAATCTAATTACAGACAAGAAAGACTTCTGGATCCAAATTGGTGATAAAAACGATAATCCACCGAAATTTGATCAAACTATTTACGAAGCGAGCATTAAAGAAAATGAAGACAAAAATAAAGTGGTTGTTATAGTTACTGCCACAGATCCTGATGATTGTAAGAATAATTAATTAATTACCTACCCAACTAAAAAAATTCAGCAAAATTTTTCTATAAAATAGTAATTAACTGCAAAAAAAGTGCAAAATTTAGTAATTGACAACAAACTTGCAGATTTTTATTTGTTTTGAAATTTTGCAATTATTTACAAATTTTTTACTTAAATTTTACCAGCGATTGCTAAAAGTCGTTAAATGGCTACAAATTAATTGCATAAAACTGTCCCTTTCTTTGCAATAATAATTAGGCAATTACTTTTTGCTTGATAATTAATCAATTTTAAATTTTAAATAATATTTAAAAAATTTAAATTTTAGCTGCAAGGCTTTTATATCGAATAACCGGTGGAAACGACCAAGGTGCTTTTGATGTGATTGAAGATTCAGGAGCAATTCATGTGGCGGGAAAAATCGATTACGAAACTAAAGCTAATGTAATTTTAAAAATTCAAAAAATTCGACAAATGTCAAATAATTTTTTTTTTAACAGTACGATTTAATTTTGGTTGTTACTGATGGATTGCACGAAGCAGAGACTACAGTTAAGATTAAGGTAGAAGATGTAAACGATATGCCCCCGGTATTTACTCAGCAGAGTTATGAAGAAACTTTGGTTGAAGAAGATGAGACCAACTTGCCGAGGAAACTTGTTCAAGTTCGGGCTGTGGACGGTGACAAGGATCGACCGAAAAACATCATTTATTATCTTTCTGGCCAGGGAACGCAAGATCCAGAAAAATATTTCGAAATTAATAAAGATACAGGAGAAATTTTAGTTTTACGAGTAAAGAAATCAATTTCAAAATGCTGAGAAATTAAATTAATTTAAATTTGTTTTCAGGGACTGGATCGAGATTTACCGAAGGGTAGGCCTGTTTGGCGCTTTACGGTGCTAGCATCAGACGAAGGCGGTGGGCCAGGTTCTTTAACTGGTTTTGCTGAAGTGGTTGTTAATTTAAAAGACATCAACGATAACGCTCCAACCTTTAATGATCCATCTTATATAGGGCATGTAAAGGAAAATCAACCTGAAGGTGATAGAAGTGTGATATTTCGTTTAATTTCTGATTTTTATGCTTATTTTATTAAATTAGGTGTCAAAGTGATGATTATGAGTGCGATCGATAACGATGAGGGTCCAAATGCAATTGTCAAATACAAAATACTCGAAAATGCACAAAAAGACGGAAAAAATGCGTTTGCGATTCATCCGGATGATGCCACGATCACAACCGCAGTTTGCTGCTTGGACAGAGAAAAAGTCGATAAATACACAATTGTCGTAATGGGAAGTGATATTGGCAAAAAATCTGGATCGGGCACCGCGACAATTATCATCGATGATGTGAACGATTCGCCACCCCGGTTCGAAAAAGACTTATATGAAATATCGATACCAGAAACAGACGGAACTATTGTAACGCGAAAGGAAACCGTTTTAGTCGTTAAAGTTTTGGATGACGATCTTCCAGAGACAAATAAGAATTATTTTCATATTGAGGAGAGATCTGGACCTGGTTGGGATCGATTTAATATTTTTCCGGTTTATCCTGACAAAGGGGAATTGCAAGTGAAGCAGTTCTTGGATTATGAAGACCCTGAGCACCGAAAAGGATTTGATTTTAAAATAATTGTCGATGATTCTGGTGGTTTGTCCAACAACTCCAATCGAATGGCGACTGCGCGAGTGAAGATCACGTTGACGGATATAAATGATAATGCACCCGAATTTAAGGAAAGTTTGATTACTGTGAATGTGTCGGAAGCAACACCAACCGCAACGGCCATAGCGAAATTCACAGCAACTGATAAAGATAATAATGGGAATTCAGTAGTTACGTACGTATTTTATTATAAATTAATTGAGGAATTCAATTAACAAAAATCAATTTTAAGAAATTGTTTGGATATTTTTGAATTTTATATGAAATTGGTTTTAGTTTTTAAATTTTTTGTTAAAAATATTAAATAAAATAGAATCTTTTTAAAATAAAATATACAATAAAAAACTTATAAAACTTACAAAAAGTTTTTAAATAGAAAAGAAAAATGGTAATAAAAATTAAAACCAATAAAAAAAATCAAGAATACCACAAAAAAATTGATATTTTCTTTAAAATGTGAAAAAAGAATTTATGAAGTAAAAATATAAAATATCAAAAACATTAAAATACATTAAAATAATTCAAAAATATTACAAAATAAAACAAAGAAAGTGTTTATACAATATTAATTTCATATTTTATTGTTATAGGTATCAAATCGACAAAGCAACGAATCGAAGACGCCACTTTTCAATCCTTTCAGATGGTACTGTTAACGTTTATCGACCGCTGGATAGAGAACATGAAAAAAAATACGTACACGTAGTAAACATATTAGCAATCGATGACGGTATATCAGAAATCCTCGTTTTATAAAATTCTTTAGTAAAATTTTTATTGAAATCGGTATTTAGGTTATCCTGCAAAGACATCAACGGCCACTTTAATCGTCAACGTACTCGACATAAATGACAATGCACCGGAACTATGTGAATTATACGAAGGTCTTATTCCAGAAAATTCTCCCGGCCCATTTCCAGAGCGAGTGCTGAATAGAGAGACCAGACAACCACTCGAAATCGAAATTTGCGATTTAGACGACGAGGCTCTCGGCAATGGACCGCCATTTAAAATCGCATTAGATCCATCCGCTGACCAAACGGTGCTGGATAATTTCGAAATTAAAAGCGACGATGTTCGCACTGCATCAGTGTTTGTCAAGGGACCTTTAGACAGAGAGAAGCAGAAGCGATACAAAATTCCAATCGTGTTGTCTGACGGTGGAACTCCAACTCAGACCGGTACCAGTACTCTGACCGTTATTGTAGGCGATAAGAACGATAGTGATATGACCGACGGGACAACCGACATTACAGTGTACGCTTTCAAAGGCAAAACGACGACGAATGAAATCATAGGACGCGTTTATGCTACTGATGCAGACGATTGGGATTGGACTGACAAAACATATTCATGGGTCGATTCCAGTCCACCGAATGAGTTCAAGTTGAATGAAACGAGCGGAGAATTAACGATGATGAAAAATACTCGAGTCGGAGTGTACACTTTTACAATACATGTTCGGGATGACTTTAATAATCAAGATGCAAACTCCATTGTGACTGTCACTGTAAAAGCTATTTCGGAAGAAGCTGTAGTTAAGTCTGGATCGATACGAATCAAAGATATTTCCGAGGAGGAGTTTATTGAGAAGGTTTTATAAATTTCATTTTAAGAAATTTAAATTTAATTATAGTAATTATTTAGTAATTATAGTTATTTAATTAGTATTTATAAACAACAAAATAATATTAAAAAAATTTTTTTTTTAGTCTGGAAAAGGTGGATTAAGCAAACGCGATCTCCTTCGAAATAAAATAGCGGAGATATTGGGAACGGAAGAAGTCGAAGTATTTACAGTGATGAAATCGAATCGGCCGGGGATGTTGGACGTGAGGTTTGCTGCGCGTGGAAGTCCATACTATAAACCGGAAAAAATAAATGGTTTATTGAATCCACGCAACTCGGAGGTTAAAAAAATCGTTAAAAAAATTTGTTAATTTTTTTAAAAAATTTTAAAATTTTTGTAGATTGAAAGGGATGTCGGAATCGAGATCGAAATGATCGGTATCGACGAATGTTTGTACGAATCTTTCAGTTGTGAAAGTAGCTGCACTAACCTACTCATCATTCAAGACAAACCATACACAGTCAGCACAAAAAACACAGCTCTGGTTGGAATTCGTGCATTCGTTGAACATGATTGCATCTGTGCAGCGAGAGAAAGATTTGGTTTCGAGCAATGCAATTGGAATTCGTGTTACAACCAGGGAACGTGTAAATTGGAACGCAACGGAATTAAATGTAAATGCCCGAAGGGATTTGATGGTCCCAGATGTCAACAGACCACGAGAAGCTTTTCTGGAAATGGATACGCTTGGTTTTCACCATTGGCACGCTGCGAGGACTCGCATTTGAGTCTCGAGTTTATAACGAAACAATCCGACGGGTTAATATTTTATAACGGTCCGATAGCTGATCCCGCATCGCTGCTGGAACCGGTTCAAGACTTTATGTCTCTCGAATTGATTGGGGGGAAACCGAGATTGCTTGTTGATTATGGTACGGGATCGGCCGAAATAATCGTATCCGACAGCAAGTTGTTAAACGACGGCGAATGGCATCGCATTGATGTTTCGTGGGAACCGGATCTTGTTACGTTAACCGTTGATTTGTGCTTAGACATCGCAGGAAGTGTTCAAGAAGGATATTCATCTGATCGTATTCGATGCGAGGCTAGTGGAACTCCGAACGGATTTAACGAATTTCTTAACGTGAACGCACCGCTTCAATTGGGAGGTGTTGCGCATGAGAAGTTGACGAAATATCCGTGGGATCACGAACACAGTACAAAAGGATTTGATGGATGCATTAGAAATTTTGTTCATAATAGCGACGTGAGAATGAGAATTTTTTTATATCAGATTTTATTAAATTTATTAAAAATAATTAATTTTTAGATGTACGATTTGGGGAATCCCGGAAAGGAATTGAATTCTAAATCGGGTTGCCCACAAACTGAAGATTCGTGTCAAGAAAATAAAATCGACCGACCCTGCGTTAATGGCAGCTGCATAGGAAATATGAACAATGAAGAGCCAATTTGCGTTTGTAATCCTGGTTACATGGGTCCCAATTGCGATAAAGGTATTAAAATCCAGAAAAAAATTAAGGGAAAAATTTTAAAACTCATTTTTATTCACAGCGACGATTCCGAGCATGTTTAAAAACGATTCTTTCGTCAAATACTTATTCAGTTCGACTCCCAACTACGAGACTGAATTTAAATCCGAATTCCAATTACGTTTCCGAGCCAGTACTAGAAACGGCGAACTCATGCACATTCGAGGAAAACAACACGAGTTTATGCTGTTGGAAATACGGAATGAGAGATTGCAATTCCGCTACAATTTAAACGAGCAAAATAATTTAAATCAACACGTGGTTCGGCTCCATTCTTTCAACGCTAACGACGGTTATTGGCATACGGTGAACGTTGTTCGATACGGCGCATCAGCTACTTTATCCGTCGACGGTGGAGGTGGAAAACTGTTCAACGAAACGTTCAAGACCAACGAACAACATCAACTCATTGCAATGCCCGACGATGGAATAATCATAGGGGGTCGTAAAGGCGAAAATGACGTGGTCGATTTCAGACGAGGTAAATTTTATTCGAAGTTTTTATACCGAATTAATTAAAGTTTGGTTTTTCTTAGGTTGCATGGACGACGTTCGCTTCGATAGACTCACGAAGCATTTCCCAATGCCACCAGCTGAATTCGAAACCGAATATGCGAAAGTGGAAAACTACACGAAGGATAGCATCGAATCTGGTTGTGATCCTCATGCGTGTAATGGTATCACGTGTAAAGAAAATATGTACTGCGAAGATCTCTTTTTTACTTATGAATGCCAATGCAAACCGGGTTTTGTGATGAATTCAACGGGAGAGTGTGAGGACATTGACGAATGCGAAGCTATTTACGTTTGTTTAAACGGCGGCACGTGCGTTAATTCGATCGGTGGTTTCCTCTGCCAATGTCCACCAATGTTTTCTGGTATTCTATGCCAAAACTTTCAGGAGAAACACGAAGTGAAATTGAGTATGGGCGCATTGGCAGCCATGTTGGCTTCATTCTTTGCCATTTTCCGTAAGAAAATTTCGAAATAAAAAATTCGCTTTGTTAATAATTTTTTTAATTTAGTTCTCGTACTTTTACTGATCATCTACACACGTCAACGGAGGACAAAGTATGGGCCAGTGGATCCCGATGAAGATATTCGGGAAAATATAATTAACTACAACGATGAGGGTGGTGGCGAGGATGACATGCATACATATGACATCGGACCACTCCGGATTCCTATCGATGGGTCGGGGAAGCCTTACGGTGGCAAACCGGGCAAGCAAAGAAAACCAATTCAAGATCCGATGCAAAACCAGGGCTGTGAGTTGATTTTTTTTTCCGAAAAATTTTTTAAAAACAAATCAATGATTTTTTGATTTAGATTCGCCCGACTTTGATCAACCAGACGTGGAACAATTCCTCGACGACAACTTAGATAAAGCAGATGATGATCCAGGTTCACTACCAATGGATGACTTACGGGTTTATGCTTATGAAGGAGCAGGCAGCGAGGCTGGATCTTTGAGTTCTCTGGCGAGTGGGACGGACGATAATGAACAAGACTTTGATTATCTAAATGGATTGGGCCCGAGATTCCAGAAGTTAGCCGATATGTACGGACAAGGCGAAAGTGAAGAGGAGTGAAACAGAAATTTGCATAATTTTATTTAAAAACTGCCATTTCAGCTGTTTATTATGAAAACCCGGACAATTTTTAAAAAATTTTTAGTTTTTAAATTTTTTTATATTTAATGAAATGAGTTTTTTTTTGGATTGATTTTGTGTGTTAATTAATTTATATTTTATAATGAGAAACCAAAGCCAACAGTGCCATATAGTCACTTTAATTTAATTCTAATTTTTCATTTTAGATGATTTGGTTTTGGTTGTTAGTTGTAGACATAATTCAACATTCCAATTGTATTTTTAATCATTACGGTTTCATCCTGTGATACTTTTTATACTAACTGAAATTTCTTTTTAATTTCGAAATAAAAGTAAATTTATTCAATTTTTGGCATTCTGTTTTATCTCGTCATTTTTAGGTATACAGTAAAGCAATTTACCTTAAATTTTTAATAAATCTTTAAAGCTTCGCGCGATGAACGTCATATAATGACGCTTGGAGTGACGTCACGATGAATCCCACAATTCCACATTCTCTTTGCTGCTCTTACCATTTCCTTCTTCATTAACGTAGTTAACTGTTGTATTTTTTAATGTGTAAGAGTAGATTCTATCAATCTATTCGGCATTAATTTACATTATTGATTACGGCTCAACTCATTGGAAGTGCATTGCGGATTTATATTAATTCACGTTGTTGATAAATTTGAAAACGAGTGTGAGTAACCCTAAGCAAAGGCGATAGCGTCATGTCCAAATACTGTATTTGAAAGAATTATTTATTTTTTGTAAAAATATCATAGCTAACGTTAATTTTTCTATAACACATTCGCTTATTTCTTGGTAATTGCAGTATTTCTTCATCACGTCGAAAGAAAATTTATAGGTCGACTTCATTTATTTAAATTTGTTTGAAGTTTTTATTTTATTCCATTTTTTAAATAATTAATTGTTGTAAATTTGTGTTTTTAATTGCCTGAGAGAATGAAAACCCAGTTCTTTTCTTTGAATTGCTTTAGAATATTTATGTATAACTTTAATAAAGTAAACTTCACATAAGACCGCATATAATTCTATTCTGCATAACGAAATGTAACTGATAGATGTAAATATGTGGCTGTGTAATTCAAAGAATTTTATATTTGGACTAGCTAATTAACCTGGCTTCGCTCGGGATTCGAAAATGTATGTAATGGGAAAATATTCTAAAAATTCAAAATATTTAAAAATTGTTTTTATGAAACTATTTTTGGTTAGCTATATTTTAACGTAACTATTGACTTTTTTCATTGCTGGTATGGTTGTCAAGATGTACTGACGTCCCCACCTTGCAAAAATAATGTTACACACGTTTAGTTTCCTAAGGCCATGGGAAATTAATTTTTCGTTTTTTTGTCCCATCCCATGCTATGATTTTCTTCCCCTTAAGAACCGCAGTCCAGATTATAAACCCCAGTCTTCCCGTGGTATGCCAGTCTGCCTGAGAAACACCACTCTGCCCTTGGATACCCACTCTGCCTGTGGAACCTCACTGTCCATGGAACCTGATTCTGTCTATGCAACCCTAACTCTGTAGAAAAGGCCTTGTTGCCTCTGGAAATGTCTCATTGTCAGTGGAAAATGCCATGTTGATCATAGAAAGTCCATCCTTGTCCAAAGAAACACTTTCCTTCACATAGAAGCTCCCATCTATAGTCATAGAAACCCCTACCTACATCCCATGTCCATGAAAACCCCTATATCCTTGGGACCATTCATAAATTATATATAACACTCTAAATTTTTGTTTCTCAATTTTTCTAATTTTTTTTTCAATTTTTCTGATTTTTTTCTCAATTCTTTTTCTTAATTTTTCTAATTTTTTTTCCAATTTTTCTGATTTTTTTAAATTTTTCTCTAATTTTTATTTAAAAATTTATTTTTATTTTTTTCAATTTATTTTTATTTTTTGAATTTGTTTTTTTTAATTTAATTTTATTTTTTTAAAACTTTATTTCTATTTTTTAAAATTTATTTCTATTTTGTAAACTTTATTTCTATTTTTTTATTTTTATTTTTATTCTTTTTATTAATTTTTTTTAATTTTAGAGTTAGAGTGGGGTGGCCATTTTGTAAAAATGTGAAGTGTCACTGTTTAACTTGTATTTTAAATTAATGAATCCAAATGAAATTTTAGCCATCAGATTTTAAAACCAGGTTAATCTGATGTAAAAT
>JAQIXT010002339.1:0-11219 GCA_034700445.1 Stenotaenia linearis | reverse complement strand
TGTCTTCAGAATGACTCTGAGGAGATGTGCAACCCTCAAAACATCTATAAAATATCCTTTACAAAATATGATGTTCGCTGAGTTCTTATGCTTTTCTATAATTATTCCTACTTATTAGAGAGTTTGCGGAGAACAAAACTTATGACTTATAACTTATAAATTCCATGTTAATTATAAATTTAACTTATAATTAACATGGAATTTATAAGTTATAAAACATAAGTTTTGTTCTCCGCAAACTCTCTAATATTTATCTCTAACAAAATCACAATCCCAAAGCAAAGCATCATGACATTGCAATGCTTTTTTAAAAAAAGATGACAATGCTATTATATTTTTAAAAACAAAGCAATATATTGCAATGTATCACAATATTTTGTAAAAGTCATAATAACACTGCATTGCATTGCAACATTGATAATAACATTGCAAATGCATTGCAAAATTTATTAGTGTTTGCAGAAAACAAAACTTATGTCTTATAACTTATACTTGTGTAAGTTAGATTTATAATTAACATGAAATTTATAAGTTACAAGACATAAGTTTTGTTCTCCACAAACTCTCTAATAACACTGCAAAATGCAATTACAATGTATCAAAATGACATTTCAATTTCCCCCTCCCTCGAATCAAATTCCAGATTTCTCTGAAATTCAGGTCAACCACTTTCCTATTCCAAGACCTACATATACAAAATACCCCTCGAAAAGGAGTCTTAGCTAAAACAGGCTATTTTCTTTTATTTCACTAGCCCACCCAAATCCTCTTGTAATCTTATCACATGTATTCAAGATTAAATGCGAGTTCTCGGATGCAGAATAATTTTTCTCCAGATGGCAAACATCGACCTTGGAAGCAAACTGTCCTCCCCACACAAAATCCTCATTATACACTTTGAGCTTTGTCAATGAGCAGGTGAACTAATAACCCAATGACCAACAACGGAAAAAACTCATAAAATATTCCCACAAAAGCCAAAAAACTAACTTTTGCCTTCAAAAAATCAAACAAAGCTTCTAAAACCATAATCAATTAATCCACTTGAACTATATTTCATGGTTCACCTGAAATCCTTTAAAATTTCTGCTTTTTTCACAAAAAATTTATTTTTCAGAGCTTTTTCTTGCAGAGGGAATCCTATAGCCCACGGTTGATTACTCGGTCTTTGAAGAAGATGCCATGGAGGAATCCCCTGACGAAGCAGTCAAGCAACGTAAATGCATGTGGACAGTGTTATTATGGGACGAGTTTTCTTTATTGGAATCTTGTCAACCAACTTTCTGCGGCTTACCAACCTCAAAATTCTATCTTACAACTTCGGAACTTGAGATTCTTAAGTACTGCTTATACTTTCGCCGCAAATTTGAAACTGTACGTGGACACGCTTTATCGTTGAAGACTCTTGGTAGGTCTCTTATGAAATAGAAATGCCTTTTAAGAGGTATTTTATAAATGCATTATGATGCATTGAGGAGTATACAGAAATTCAGACTCAAATGCATTGTAAAATAAGTTGGAAAAACATTTTAAAATGCATTACTGAGATATGTGGTATAATGTTTTAAGAATGTATTTTATGGTACTTCTTACAACTGCATCTCAAGTAATGCATTATAAAATGTGTTGTACAATGCCTAAGTAATTTGTAACTGAAAAAAAAAATTATTGCAAATTTTAGCAGAAAAAGTTTTTTTTTGTAAATTAGTTTGCAATTTTGGCCACCTTAGTGCAAATTTGAATACGTTATGCAGAAAATTTTACAGAAATTTATTTTTGTTTTGAAAATTAACAAATATCATTCAAATTTTTGCAAAGTTTCAAAACAAAAATAAAAATCTGCAAATTTTCTGCAAAAATTACCAAAATTTAAACTTTCTTTTGCAGAAATTATTATTTTTATACACAAAAGCATTTCTAATGCACTGTAAATCACTAAGTTCTGGTCAAGCCAATTTATTATTGAAGCTTCACTTTATAACTTCATCCTGCATTAGATCTCAGACATCATTGATTGTCCTTATCCCACTTCAAAAACTGCAATTTAGATTTTCCACAAATTTCCACACTTTTCTATAAACCCCAGCTTAAATTCTCACCAAAACACCTTTCAAAAAAATCTTTCCTAACCCATAAAAATGGATCTTTTGGATAAATACCCACTAATCTTTGATGTGCCATTTTACAAGTCCCATAAAACTTTCTTAGCTAGTTATCAATTTAATGGCTGCCAGCTTCTTTCTGCCTTTCTGGTCACCATAGTAACCAGGGGCTGGTAACTAAGCATGAAGTCCATACATTTGACAATTGGGCGTGCCCTTTGATAAACAACTCAGACGTGAATAGGCTTAAGAGACCTAGTTTCAGAATTGGTCAAAAATCCCCATCAAACATTTATTCTTATTTATTGCCCAAGCAGCCATCTTGAAAAAAGATTTATAGAAAAAGAATTTCACAATCTAATAACCATCTCAACACATCAAAATAAAATTTATAAAAAGACTTTGACCTGTTCACAAGCCAACACCTGCCACATATTGGACATAAAACTTCACTTAACTTAGTGATAAGGATGAAATAAACAGTGGACAACAAGTGATAAGAAAGGGGGGAGAGAAACCAAAGCAAAGATCACCCCCCTCCTCCTCCAAGAGCACCCTCATAGTCTTATCCCACCTCCATTGCCTAATTCCCTAAATATATAATTGAGTTGTGTTTTGGGAGAAAACTAGTAAAAAACTTGATATGGCTCAAGTTGTCAAGATAAATCTTGGAGATAAGAAAAGCCATTTTGTCAATGGTCCTAGCACATTCACCCATTGCTTAGCAACCTTTCACCCTTTTGCAGTTCTGAGGAAGGGGAATGAAGCACTTGGTTTGGATAAAACCAGTTGTATAAAGATTTTTGCAGAGTTAATGTTGGGAGGTTTAAGTGCATTAAGGTTTAATGCAGTTTTCCAAATATATTCTGTTTCCAGACTTCCTAGTCTGGACTGGTGTAGTGGAGTTTCATCCATCGACTAATTTTTGATTAAGAAATTTAGTTTGCATCGTAAATTAAAGAAATATACTAAAAAAGTAGGGAGTTTGCGGAGAAGAAAACTTATGTCTTACAACTTATAAATTCCATGTTAAATATAAGTTAGATTTATAATTAACGTAGATTTATACGTTATAAGACATAAGTTTTGTTCTCCACAAACTCTACAAGAGAGTTATAAGTTAATTCTGGATTATTTTTCCCCACAGGAACCAATGTTAACTTAATTCCTAGATGTATTTGGCCGCAGTTTGAAGATTTTATTGCTTTTTAAAAATAAATAAAGTAGAAAATTCGAAGTGCTTCTTGTTTTTGCAATTTTTTGTGGACTTATAAACTGTTTTACAAAATAATATTTCAAAACTGGAAAAGTTAATTTATTTAAAACTTCATCTTTCTACTTAAAATGAAAACTACAAAATAGAAAGCATAGGTTGCCTTGCAATAAACCTACAAAAAATTGTATGCAAAGAAGCTATTAGAAAATTGTACAATTTAGGATTCAGGAATTACCTAAGTTGACATTGGTTTTCCCTTTGGGGGGAAAAAAATCAAAATTATGGGTTCCCTATCGCCTTAAGTGTTTTCCCATTTATTTTCATTATTTTCCATTAATTTAATTACTTCCCCATTTTTTAACCCCAGAAAACCCACAATGCATCTATTCTTCACTGCCAAATACTTGACATTTTGGCTTTTGTTGGTGTAAACTAGTTCAACAAGATTTGTTTTTTAATAAATTCCAAACGTCAGCAGCCAGTGTAAACATCCCCCAAAAACCCGTCCTCGCCATACCCCGGCGCCAGGCCCTGTCCAACGCGCGTGCGGGGTGTCATTGGTCAAACTACCCTCCAGCAGAGTTCCAGCAGAGCGCATGCGCAGTGCATCCTGCCCCACCCATTCCCCGTCACACCTTAGTCGAGCCACGCGACGGAACGTGTGTCAGAAAGCGTTTGAGAATCCGGCGAGCAACATGCCAGCAGAGAAGCCCCAACTTAAAATAATGGAGGGTTCGCGACGAGTAAGCACATTCATCTACCTCTAACTTCAACCTCTTCTATAACTCCTTCCTTATAATCACAGAGTTCTAAACCACTGATGGAAAAACGCAGACGAGCTCGAATTAACCACAGTTTAGGCGAACTCAAAAACCTAGTCGTAGATTCGACTAGAAAAGAGGTCAGTCAACAACTTCAAAACACAAAAAAAACACAAAAATCTCACACTAGAACATTCAATTTCCCTAGAACACTCGCTACAACAAACTAGAAAAGGCCGACATCTTAGAAATGGCCGTAAATCACCTGCAGAACTTACAAAACCAAAACAATCCAGGTACAAAAATTAAATTTAAATTTATAAATTTAATTTTTATAATTACAATAACAATAATAATTTATTTCGCAGCTTCGAGTGCCAATAAATACTTAGCGGGATTCAGTGAATGTTTACATCAAGTGTCTCTCTGCATGGATCAGTTTGAGGGTTTAAACAAGGACGACCGAATCCACTTGCTGCATCACCTGACAAAGTGTTTAAGCAACATGCGCAGCACCGAACTGTGGACACCGCAGCCCGAAGATAAATCGAATTCGACCGCTAATACCGTTGGACCCGCTCCCTTGAGCAACAATTCCGTTTTTTCTGGTTTACCGCTAATACCAAGTCGCCTCGCGACCGGAGAAATAGCGTTTGTTGTGCCTTGTTCGACGTCCAATTCGACCATGTTGCCTTTTTTCCAAGACTGTAACAACAATGTGAAAGAAATGGCGTGCAAACAACACCTCGAAAGACCGAAAGCCGACCCAGACCCCGTATGGAGACCGTGGTAGTTGAAAAGTGACTTGTTAACCGTTTGTTGATTTAATTAGATTTAGTTTTAATCCGTCCCAGTGTTAAAAAATTTTTAAACCGAATAAAATTGATTTTTTTTAACTTAAAACCAGAAGTTTCTTTCTTTACGACTTTCACCCGAATTAGATTTTATGAGCCTCGTTTTGTGATTTTAAACAGACACCCCCCATCGGCGCCTGAGTGTCCAGTTCTTGAGACTGACCAGTGGTGTCCTTACTCTATCTCGTGTTTTGCAGGAAACAAATGGAGTAATTGCAGTGGACACAACCCCCTATTGAGCCCCGCGCCTTTGTGGCCATTCTGAAGATGTTCGCCACTGGACATTTCATTACTTTTCAAGTGCACCTATGTAATTACTATGGGGACACTCCAGGCCCGCAAACAAATGGTTCAAAGGGTTGGATTGACGTGGAGTCACATTGCACACACTCCACAGCTCCGACTGAAATTATAGGGGATTAACCCTTTCACCTGGCCCCAGATCGAATTTCACTTAAAATCGAAAATTTTTACAAATTTTTTTAAAAATTTAAAAAATAAATTTAAATTCAGAGAGAAAAAAAAAATTAATTTTTTTAGTAATGACAGGTAGATTCCCTTTTAAAGACATGGAAACCTGATCTGAATGCTCTTAGCATTGCAATTCGATGCTCAGTTCCTTTTGGACTGTCCATCTCTGTCCACCTACTGTCCACTATGACCTCTAGGAACAAGGGTGAGGGCCTGGACATAGGGTGGCCGCTTGCCAGCCTTTCAAATGCTGACAGGACGGTGGAGCCCCTTCATTTCTTTAGGACTGGTACTCATCAACAAAATTATTTCTACCTGAAATTTCTTTCAGGCCCGAACTGGACAATGGACAACTATCACTGAACTATCAGCACATTTTTTCCCCCTCTCCGAATCCAATACACAACAATGAGGTCCTTTTTTCTCAAAAAATGGACAGAGGAACGAAAAAGGTTGATTGCAATCTGAATTTCGACTGTTGGTCACTCGCTGGTCAGTATTCTATTTCAGTGAAAAAAATTATAATGGAGGATTTATAATTTACCATTTCGCTCTATAATTTGCTTCTGTTTGTAGTTGACTGGCAATTTTCTTTAATCACGCAGTTTCAAACTGGTTTTGTCCAAATGGAGTAAAGTGACAGTGTAATAATAAACTACTCTTTTCACCTGTCATCACTTATAGTTATAAAACTCAGTTACGTGTACCCTAATGGTAACTGAATTCAATTGAAAAACAAAACATAAATACAGGTTGAACCTCGTTACAACAAACTCGAAAAAAACCATCAAAATGTATCGAATAAATGCATTGAATTGTATAGAAAATTCGTTTAAAGGATATTAAAAGTGGAAAAAAAATTAATAATCTAAATGTAAACCATAAAACGAGGTACAAATTAAGACATTAAGAACAATTTAACACTTAATAAAGCCATTAAACTGCCATTTTAAACCGGAAATTGATCTTAAAACGAGAAAAACGCGAAATTGATTATAAGCGAGTTCGTACTAACGAGGTACCATAAATTAAATTTACAAACCGATTTTTTATTACGCAATGATTTATTAATCCCTAATTACCACGAGGTAAGTACCAAATTACGATCATCGATTCTCCAATTGATAGACTGTAATGGTTTGTCTGATGTTATCCCGTTCGAAGGACGAGGTCAAACAACTTGATGTGCGCGCCCGAGGCCGAGCTTATACCAGTCCAGGACATTGACACGGATTAACCGATGTCCAAATTGAACAATTTTGCTTGATTTGCCTTGAAAAGCAGCTGCATGCACCCTTTTCTCGATTCAGATTGCTCGAAAAGGGCTTAAATCCTCACATTTATTCATGAGGCTTCTCCTGGATAGACATACTCTTCTTTCACCATTTTAAACCCCTAGGGACCTTCAATTCATCCTGTCTTCACCTTGTCAAAGTTTTTACTATCTCTACTTTTTTCCCCTTTTTAGGATAAAATGTTTCAATGATGGACACCTAACAGATGTCCATCATTGTCCTAAATTTCATTTTTTTCCAGTTTTTAATCAAAATTTATCCCTAAAGTTCAGTTTTACCGTTTTTTAATCAAAATTTATCCCCAAATTTCATTTTTTAATCAAAATTTATCCCTAAATTTCATTTTTTAATCAAAATTTATCCCTAAATTTCATTTTTTAATCAAAATTTAACCGTAAAGTTCAGTTTTTCCACTTTTCAATCAAAATTTACCACAAAATTTCATTTTCTCCCCCTTTTTTAATCAAAATTTACCCCTAAATTCCCTAAAACTCGGTTCTCTTCACCCCTTCCGTCACTTTCCTTCATTTGATAAGCAAATTATTGAGTCGCGTGTCTGCTGCAACCCTTCTATTATGTGCCCGAACCCCTTCGTGTGATCGCATTGCACTCGCACAGCCAACCCTTTAGATTGACAAACCATTAAATATCCATTACGATTTTTTTCGAGTGTGTCAACCGAGGTTTACTACTGACAACCACACAGAAGGGGTAAAGGAGGTGACGTGGAAGGGTTGGGGGGGTATTGGAAAAAAGTTGCAGTCGGTTTTTTTTTTTTTGCATGCGCAGGGGTTGCCATGAGAAGGGGATATAAAAAAATAGGTTTTTGTGTATGGATATCTCCGTTGGGGGTAAAGGGAAAGGGGAATTGGTTTCCAGTACTGACACCACCCGTTGCTGGGTTGCACGTGATGTGGCGGAAAAATGTAAAGTTGAGATGTTACAATGTAAGATTTATAAATTTTTGGAGTTTGTAGGGCTGTTTGAGACTATTTTGACTATTTGGGACGAATTTCAGACTTATTTTGTTCAACTTGATATTAATTTGACACTATTTTAATCAACTTAAGACTAATTTCAGGCAATTTGAGACTAATTTCAGCCTGTTGAGGCTATTTTAGTTTACAAAACCTTAATTTCAGACTGTTTTCGGCTATTTGAGACTAATTTCTGATCGTTTTCGGTTATTTGAGACTTGAATTTCATGTTATTTTATATTTATTTCTGACCATTTCAGTCTACTTTCAACTAACTTTTTACCTTAGAAATGTTTGAGCTTATAGAAAATGTATTTCTATTACATTCTACAGAAAGGGTTTATGCAATGCTCTTTTTTATGTGCTCAGAAATGTATGTCATGCATTGTTAAAAAAAGTTGAAAAAAAAGTCATGAAGCTGTCACATTAAATAAAAAGAAAATACATAATCCTCTTGGCACAGAAAAAATGAATTTAAGACCACCTTGGAATTGTAAGGGGGGATAAACCAAAAAAAAATCACAAAAAAAACTCATAAAAAAACCACAATAATGTGAAAATGATTACAATTACCAAAACAAATAGAATTTCATTATAATAACAACATTTAAAAAAAAAAACCTTCCTAACTATTTACTTACATTCCAAACCCCAAACCCCCAATTCTCCTCGAGAAGTCACACAAAACAACTTTGATTGAAATCAACAGAACTGAAATTCGCAAAACCAACAGGATCACATTTCAATACTCTTTTCTATGTTGTTATTCTAGTTCCAATTCATCCACCCAACATGCACCTCAACACATGTTGTGTGCACTTGCACAAAAATAACATCCACGTCCACTTTCCATCTTTTGTACACTTGTTTACTTTCGCCTTGTCCTCACCAACTTTTCCCTTCCAATCACTGGTCTCCATGAAAAGCAACAACAACCCACATCCCATAATCCCCAATAAATAAACCACAACAAACCCCGAAATCCACAAATAACAAAAAAAAAACTGAAAAAAGGAAAAATTCTATTTTATTACCCACAGTCCTTTGTGCGTGCGGTACGAATTTGTACAATTGTCTCGCAGGACACCTGTAACTGATGCCCATGACGCTTCGTCTGACCCGCGGGGGGTGTTGAAAAGGCCCCAAAGCCCCCTCTTTTTCAATGCCCTTTCCCGCCCCCTCAAGCCCTTGTGCTGGCCTCGGTCCACCCAAAGCCTTTAAAAGAAGGTTTCAATTCCGTGATGAAAGCAACTGATGTCGGATTTGGTGATGTAATGACAACTCCATTCACGTCATCATTCGACGGTAGTCGTGAGGAAAAAATTTGTATTCTATTTGGAAACATTTGGCCATACAATATTTTTCACTTCGCGCTACTAGTTTCAACTTGATGTCAAATCATAAAAACCTTACAAAAATTTCTATTTTCTCGGAAAAATATTTTCAACAAGAAAAATTTTGTATATTACTATTTTGAGTATTTTATATTGGAAAATTTAAATTTTTATTTAAATTTCTATTTTTTTTCAATTTACGGTCGAAATTTCTTGATCTCTAATAAAAGAAATTGAAAATCTCATGGAAAAAAATTGTAAAATTGTAAAATCTAAAATATATTTTTTGTTCGAATTTTGATCTTTATAACTTTGTTCTGAAAATTAATTTTATTGTCATTGTAATAAATTTCCTGCCCAACAAAGCCGCATTATTTGAGTAATTTAATCCCAACTGAATAATTCTTTTCCACATCCCTTTTCTGCAACAAGGGTATTATAATTCACTTTCAAGTTAAATTTAGCTTTAAATCCAGATTAGACCCGAGTTCCGCTTTTGTGCTGCTTTCTACCTGCTATTCATAGTGAAGAAGAAAGCCGTAGAAACCACAGTTTCATGTTCCTCAAAGGGTTAGGCCCCAGCATTTCCCACCAATAGGCATGTAGCAAACTAGTCTATCACTGTCACAAACTTTCTGCTCAAAAGAATTCAGCAAAATATCAGTGAAGGCAACGAAACCGCATCGAATTACGGTCTAAAGGAAAAGTGAAAGGGTTAATATGAATAGAATTTGCTTGTTCATTCTGACCCGACCTCAAACACGACACGGATTTAACTCGATTCACTTTTAACCCTTTTTTTCCTTCACAAACGCAATCTCGCTTCAAACGAAACGGGAAAAAAAAATTCAAAATGGAGGTTTGTTAGTGTTGTCATTCTTAAAATGATAAATTCTCGCGAGTGGGAAAATAAGGGGGCACCAACTGGTGCGCAGTGTAGTGTCCGAGAGACATAAGAAGGATTTATGAGAAGGTTCCGCCAGAGGGGACACCCGCTGATTGCCCTCGTGCCTCCACAGGTTTCACAATTGACCAGCACATTTTGACCCTTTTCCGAGAAGGCGCACCGAGGTTAAAAACAGGTACCGCCAAAGCGCAACTGCTGTCAAGCCACTCCAATGCTTTTAACTTCAAAGAGAATTTACTGTCGAGTTAAAACTAATTAAATAATTACAAGAAAACGGAAAAACGGAAGCGGAATTACGACTTCTTCGGTTGGTTGGCCGCGAAGTAGTTGAAAAGACTATTTCTTTGGTATCAGGTAGTCAACAAGTTGATAACATGAGTTCACATTATGGAAAACCTGTCAAAATTAGGTCAAACGTTGTTCCTTTGTACTGGATTCGCAAAGTATATTACACAATTGCCTCGAAGGCTATTCACAACTTGCATGTTGATGCTTATCTTAGCCACAAGACCCAAACAACTATTATGCTCTTTCCCTGCCTGATTACCCTTCTTGATAAACAGACAGATGACGGACAGGCCGTGCCTTGTTTACTTGCAAAATGCGACACGTGCATTTCTATTTCTACCCGGAAAAATGTTTGCTTTCGTTATTTTATCAAAATCGGAAATTTAATTCGCTCGAAAGTCGAGAGATACGTTTTACAGATATAAAAGTTACTAATTAATAAACTAGTCTTCCGTTTGTCGTTAGCCGGGTGGCCATCCCAATTGCCGACCTCCAAGAATGTGTATGTGGAGGTGATAAACAGATTGGCTACCGTGAACACCGTTATTGATTACTAAATAAAAATTGAAAGGGTTTTGTTTCATTGAATTGTGGGCAAAAGTCATTATAGTGGATTCCGGTTAACCAGAGAGTTGGTATTTATTTGGCAGAGATTTTAAAGAACAAAAGCAAATCGAGAAATTGGGCAGAATTTCATTCGCGTATTTGAGATAAATGCCGCTTAATCAGGACAATGACTGCTAGATAGCGCGTGTGGCCATTGGTGAGTAATAGATCATGAGATTTAAATAGTGAAGTGATTTTAGATTTTTTTTTTGTAAATATTTTTGTTTGATATGTTCCAGAATTCATCTTTTCATACAAAAGTTAATTTACATTTTTTCACTTTTTGTTCTAGATTCCAATATGGTCCAAATTAACCAGAATCCACTGCATTTCTTTTTTACCTAATCGGTAACCTTTATCCAGCTTTTGTTCTTTCGCAACCTTTCGAGCAACTATCATCAAATGGCC
>JAQIXT010002338.1:0-11219 GCA_034700445.1 Stenotaenia linearis | reverse complement strand
GCCCAAAACCCAACTTCCTGTTTGACTACAACATCGAAACTTCCCAAACACATCCACATGGACTTGCAGTTGATGTCTAGAAAATCTCCTACCCCTCACCAAACCGGAAGTCGTGTTTCACACCGCTCCAAAACTGGTGCTCGCCTCCCCCTATCACATTTCGTGCTCTACAACGATTTGGAGCGTTCCAAAACCCAACTTCCGGTTTCACCAATCCACCGAAACTTCCCAAAAACACCCACACGGACTGGTAGTCTCCGCCCCCAAAACCCCACCCTCCTGGCCAAACCGGAAGTGACATTTAAATCCCCTCGAAAATGGCCACTCGCATCTCTAACTCTACTCACATAAATTCACACAAGCTGGGTGTCACTGGCTAATACAAACGCTTTATACCGAATCTTGGCGCGGTGCGAGCGTCGTAAATTACCCCTTATCTGCTTCAAGAATGGATATTTATTCGGTCGCCCGATACCGCTCGCTCTCCATATGTCACATTTCGGCGGCGAAGCTTTATTGAGATGACTCGAGAGGTAATTAGGTATTAAAGTAATAAAGTTAAGGGTAATGTTCTCTATAGCCGAATTTGTATCTCCCAGATGAGGAGACCTTGTGTGTTTTGACCATAATTTCAGGTTAAGAAGATATGAAATGTTAAGTAAGGCTGAATAAAAGATGGCATTGAAGTTTGGTGGTTTGGATAGGAAGGGGGGAGTAAGGGATGGTTTGGATGGTTAGATAGGAAGGGGGGAGTAAGGGATGGTTTGGATTTTTGGATAGGAAGGGGGGAGTAAGGGATGTTGGATGGAATTTTAAAATTTAGTTTTTTGTAATGAGGTTGTCAGGATGTTGATTTTAAGTTGTTTTTAACAATGAGAAAGTGATTTTTAATGATGTGAGGTAGTTTGAATGATGGGGATTGCTGTGTTAAGGGGTTTGTAATTGAATTTTAGTGATTTTAGTGAAAGTGATTTTAATAATGGAAAAGTGTTTTTAGCAATGTGAGATAGTCATGAAAGAAGATAGTAATGAAAGCGTAGTTCAAAGCAATCAATAATGGATTTTAATTATTAAAATGAGAGGAAATGATTAAAATGTAATTTCAAATAATGGAAAACTGTTTCTGACATGAAAAACTAATTTTATGTAACATAATTGAGTTGTAAACAACCAAAATCAAATTTAAATTATTAGTCATTTTATTCATTAAAAAAATAGTTACAAATAATGAAAACTTAATTCCAATAATTAAATTTGTTTCTTTTTCCAAAAATATTTTTAAACATTAAAAATCCAATTAACTTTTACAGCAACAAAACAACAAAATATTACATTTTATAACTCCCAAATAATCTTCAACCTTCATTGCTCACAAACAACAATAAACTGATCCAAACACAAAAACAAACATAAAACCTTTAAAAAAAAAAATTCTCTACATTCAACAAATTCAAATCAATTTCAACCTAATGCATTCTTATGCAACCATAAAAATTCAAATATTTACAATACATTACAAAAACCAACCTCATTATAATAACAATCAACAATTTTCTCTTTTAAAAAAAATTCGTTATAACGAGGTCCAACTTTAAAATGTTTACACAAAAATGGTATTTTTCATTGCAAGACTTTTTTGAGCTGGAAAATACCGTAATAAGATTTGCTTTGAATTTTCCATCACATTGTGGGCGAATCGGGGATTTATTCGATTGTAAACATTCGATAGAGGATTCTTCGAAGAGTTGGCGATATTGACCCAATCGTGGGTTCTCAGTCAGCTGGAATTTTCAGCCCATTTTATCATCTTTTCTTCTCACACAAAAGTAAACAATAAAATTTTTTTTCTTTTGGATCGTTAAGTAATTTATTTTTAATTTAATTTTTTTTAAATTAAGAATAAAGTAGAAAAAAATTAAAACAAGACTTTAACACTTTGGTATCATAATTTAGAGGTGCACACCCATGTTTTAAGTAAAAAATTAAGTATTTGTGGTTATTTGCCATACAGTCAAACCCCGTTATAACAAAGAATTCAAAATCCAATAGAAACCCATAGAAAACTCGTTATAACGAACTGATTTTTGATTTTAAGCAATTTTATTATAACGAGGTTTGGTTAGGCATGGTTCGGTTATTTGGTTAACTGGTTATCAAAATTTTGTAACCGATTAATCGGTAAATTAAACATACCGGTTAAATTCAATTTAGTTAAATCGATTATTCGGTCATGCGATATCGAAGTCGACTAAGTATTATAAATGAATGGAATTTTCAATAATTTAATTTTACCAAAAAAAAATTTAACCGGTCAAAAATCACTTAACCAATTAACAGTACCAAAAAACAAAATTTCATTCATGTGACCTAATCCTCCATTTTATATTTACTTTCCAAAACAACAAGACCCACTGTTCCTTCAAACACATTTCCACCATCTATTTCCTTTTTTTTTCTTTTCTTTAAAGACCTCCAAGATGTTACTATTGATCAAAAACAAGTGCCAACTCTCAAGTCACATCTGACTTAGTCACACTTGTTTACAATGTTCTCTTCAATTGACACTTTGCCCTCCTTTACCACCAAAACAAAATGTTTTTAGCATTACAATCAATTCTTGCACTGAGAGCTTCCCTTTAATTATAAATTGTTGCTTCCATGTATAATTTAAGCCACAAATTATGAAAATTTAATGATGCAATAAAAATCTATAATTGAGGGGGTGATAAAGGGGTAAGTGACAAGTGAGCACTGCAGGCTCTTTTCTTCCCAAGATATAAATCTTTAACTGGGTAATAAGTAATGGTGACATATAGTCCCTAATTACTTTTCCTGTGGAATTTTGCATGATAAAATGCAATTGGGGGTAAAAATTGCTGAATCTTGGTGGGAGATAAATGATAGGTGGGGGGTAGATAAGGAATTGGGAATTTTGAGTGTTGGTGAGGCTAATTGAGATTTAAGTTGGAATTTTGATGGGTTGAGGTGGGAGTTTTATGGGGATATCAAGTGGGGTGTCACATGGGATGACTCAAGGATTATCGAGGACCATATTTATAATTATGATTTGTGCATCGTTTAGTGAATTTAGTGTTTGGACAAACCCATAAATTACGTAATACAATTTTTGCTGTTTTTAACCCCCACTCCACTAACACATTGTAACACTTTGAAAACCCTTCCCTAATATTATATAACATAAAAGTTCCCAACCCTTCAAAATATACAAAATATTCAAAAATATTCAAACGACCGCTAAAACTACAATTAATCGGGAAATATTTGTAAATTTTAACTTTACCGAAGAATTATTTTATTTCTATTTTCATTTTAAATTTTTTAAATTTTATTTTGGTTTACAAAGTGTTACATAAAACCTGACCGGCACGGGCAAAGGGGTGCAAGACATTGTTTGGTCAACAGTTTGCAGCAAAACATTAAACTTTTTTAAAAGAAAAATTTAAATTGATTTTCTCAATTGCTGTTGTTGAATTGGGTGTTCAATTGGGTGTTCACTTTAATCCACTAATTCGCCAGATGGTGATAGGTTTTGCCAACTGTTGACCAAACGATTACGTAACCACTACATAGTGTTTCCACTTTTGGCCTTCTCTGTGGCATGGGGTTTATTTAATCAGTGGTATTGTTTAATAGAAAAACAGAAACCACAAAGTAAGACATACTAAATTTTCAAAACATTATAAAACAAAATATTACACTTAGAATGATTATGTAATCAAATAATAATACTCTACTAATGGCCTTTAAGTCAAAAAATGAATTCAAAACATAAAATTGATTTCCAGCATTTTAAAACTGAGTAAACTTGTGTAAATCAATAAACTAATGTTTTATTCATTTTTTCAATCCACTTAATGTCTTTTTCCATTTCCAGTACAGTTTGTTTATACAATTTTAAATTATTATGAAAGCTGTGGTCTGAGACCATACTGTGGCTTGGAATTTGAAGTTGTATTATACTTTAAACAATGTTTACTTTAAAGAATTAGAAATGAATTTGTTCATGAAATTGTTAATAAATTAGTTGGGGTTAATCAGATTAAATTAAAAAATTTATAATTTGATTTTTAACTACCTAATTTAAAAAATTAATTAATTTTTAATAGCTGCACAATTTCAGCATTATTAAATTCATTTTTCTTGCATGAAATAAGTCACAATTTACATAAAATTACATAAATGTAAAGTAAATTTGTGGATTATTATTTTTGTTTTAATTAAAAACACATTAAGCAATTAAAGCATATGAAAATTGTCTTCCATAGGTTACTTGAAGTTGCATTGTGGGTAATTTGAAGTGTGAAGTTGAAATATGTTGAAATATTCAAAGAATTTAAATGAAATGCAATGAATTCCAGTAAATTTGTGGGAATTCTTTTGGTATTTGGTCATGTTTTGTAGAATAATGTAATAGAAGAAGAATTCAGTGTTACATTAATCAAGTCTAAAAATGTTTTGTTTATTTACTTGTGGAATTGGAGTTGGTAGTGATGCCAAGAAGTACATCACTGCAGTAAAGCAATCTTTTGCTTCTTTTATTGTGTACTAGTGTATCTAGTGGCAACAATTATGTAAAGAAAGTTTTGTTATTGATTCCTCCATAGCTAGTTATTGTTTGTTTATGGCTATTTACTTTGTAATATTTGATTTCAAGTCTGAGATTTGGGATTGTTTATGTTTGAAATCTGTTTACATCCACTTTTGCTTATTCTAACTTTATAGTTTAAAGTATATGGATGTAATCTTTAAAAATAGGTTTTATTGTTCAATAATTTGAAGTTTTTTAAAAAAAATTTCAGAAAATCTATACAATATTTATATTTTTGAAATTAAACTGTAGAAAATCTGTAGATTTTGAAGTAAAACTGTAGAAAATCTGTAGATTTTGAAGTAAAACTGTAGAAAATCTGTAAAAAATCTACCGAATGTCGAAGAATCGCGTAAGAAAGTTTCCATAAGTATATATTATTATGCATTGGTCTCCATAAAGACTTTCAACTTTTGTATCTTTATTGGACATGTTCTTCGCATCCACTTGAAAACTTTACAAAGTAAATCCTAACATTCAAGAGGATTACATCCAGTGAAGTTCTTACAAATGTGAAATCTGCACATGTTGAGGAGTGTGTTTGATGTGGACTCTGAACCATTGGAGGGCCATTGGAGAATCAGCAGAAGGGTTAGATGAAGACTTTGTGCTGATAAAAACTATACAACTTTCTTTTATAGCCCTAAATCTGAGATTTACTCTATAAATTCACATAATTTTCTGTGTTGACATACCAAAGTAAATTTACATTACATTAAACTGGTTAAAAGAGATTTTGTGAGTGTAAAATAAACAGTAACCCTTGGTTACTAGGTTTAATAAGCCTAAAGGATTGAAATGTTGGCATTGATCCAAACTATGGACTCAGAGATTTTGATACTTTACCATTGAGCACAAAGTTTTGCTAGAATGTGTCATAAAAAAGGAAAAACCTATTGATTTTCAAGCAACTCATTATTGCTTTCAGGCTTTAATGGTTTTCTCAAATGTTGTGGTTTGTGATCAATATTGGTAGAGGAAAAAGGTGGTTCCAAAAGTCTTGTGACATGATGTATACATTTATTGTCATTAAACTATTTTTATTCAACTTCCTTATGTTTATTACATAAAGTTGAAGAGGGTTTTAGTGCATATCAAAATGTTTTATTCATTTGTGTTATTTATTTCTGTGTTTAGGTTGGTGGTAATGGTCTTCAGATGACTTCCAGTTTGGGTTTGATTATGGGAATTGGCAATAAAAGATTAGGGAAGTTTTTTGTGATGGTTGTTAAAGTTGGGGAATAAATAGTGGTGTTAAAGGGGGAATGTTTGAGAATGAAATATTGTGGTTTGAGTTTTAAAATGTTGTTGGAAGTTGGTTTTAGGGAAGTGAAGTTGGATAGAAGTATTGCGAAGAGATTTTCTAGTATCTCTCATGTCATTGTTAAGTTGAATTTAAGTTGATTTTTGGTTGAATAATTTTAGTTGAAAATTAATGTCGATTCAATGTTGAATTAATGTTTATTGAATGTCATGACAGACAGACATGATATCGCTTATGGTCGCCAGCGGCTACAAAGGCCATATGCATCAACGTCATGAAACCATTAGAAGATCGACATCGACTTATTGTCGATTCAGCAAAAATGACGGACGACATTAAAACATGTTTAATATTATTTCTTGTTGATTTTCAACTTTATTTTGCTGCTTGGATTTGGCCATGTGCTATCTGTCACATCAGAAATAAACATCGTTTAATTATAACGATGTCAAAAAAGTTATGTAAGTATATAAAAATAAAAATTAATCTTCCTCAGCACCTGGAACCCATCAAGAAAGTGATTCCATTCAAAATGGTTTTGTCAGGCTCAACGAGGATCTTTCAAGATGACAGTAGCAAGCATATTGGTATTTTGGAGGAACCAGCAGAAGTTAAAGGAGAATTGAGGATACTTCCATAAACACGCGCCAAAGCCTTCGATTGGAATTAGGGACAACTAAAACAAAGAAACCCAAGTGGCAGAAGAGATGAAAGGCTTGGCTGAGGCCAGCGGCAAGAAAGTCATGGGTCTTTTATATCAAAGACAGCAGGGCTCTTGGTCAGTATCACTGGAAGATTGGAGTTGAAGTTGAAGAACACCATGCAAGGAAGGAACCATGAGGAGGTAGAGAGTTGGATTTGCTCTTTTATCGCTGAGCAACAGACCCACTATTGCATGTTGTGGATCAACAGTGACAGTAAATCTATTTCACGTAACAAAGTAATGGAACAATAACATCAGAAAGAAATTCTCTCTTTAAGATCTATGGAATACATCTTCGGCTTTATTTAATCGGTAAAATTTTAATGAAGTTTTATTTCCATGGTGATTAAGTCATTGTAAACAACCTTAATAACAAATACCTCAGGAAAATTTATTTAATAGCAGCAGGAAAAAGTAGTTATTGGTGTTCCAAATGTTGCTTTTGCATTACTATTAGGCTTAACACATCCTGCACACTTCTGACACATTTTCAATATGGTGTGACCAGCAGTGCATGACATGTCAGTCTTTTGGGACTTAAAATGCATCAAGGAATTGAAATACAAATCCTTATAACTCACTTATTGATTCAGCACTTGACAGTATGGAGAAAGCAGTTCTTTGAGCGAAAAGCCGAAAAGCTGAAGATCACCGATCTTTGTGTTTGATCCTAGCAACAAAAGTTGCATAATAACATGGCAGAGGTGAATCCATTGGGAGGAAAGGAATTGTTCTCTGCAGACCAAAATTTCATTAAACTGTGCAAAGTGCAAACAGCTAAAATTATATTCTACAAATTATGTCAGCAGGATCCTTCGCGAAGAAATCTTTCGCTTGCAGCTATTTTGCATTTTCAATATAAATTTAAAGGCAGATGTATTTATTGAACTGTTCTTCTCAATTTTCTGCTCTGCTTGTTTTTGATGAAGTAAAATAATATTATTCATGGGTTCTGAGTTTGACTGGAGGCTAAATACTGTATGTACTTCTGATTATTGTAATTTTGCATGCAGCCAGTGACTTATTGCATCCTGACAGGCATTAATCATCTTGTTGACAATGACACAAAAGGATCAGAGAGCACTGGACTGCTGTTTGACATTTACAGTATTGAATAGAAACAAATATTGGTTTGTTGGAGGGAATTGTGGTTTGTGAGCTGGAATGAAAAGACTTCTTTACTTGAAATTTTTATTTTCATCACGACCCCACAGTAAGTTCTTTTATCAGAAGGGAATAAACAACCTCTAAGAATGTGACACTCCCTATCTAGCACCATTGTACCAGCATTGTGATGCCCCCGGTGACTAATTTAAAATTAAAATGAGCATTAGTTTGGAGAAAAGTTGTGAAACTTTAACATCCTGTGGCTAATTATAACTGGAACATGGCTGCGGGTTTGTTGTTTATATTTTGTAAGCGTTGCGGATACTAATCTCTCGAAATTGTTGTGTTCGGAAGCTTCCGGGGACTTTTTGCAGAAGAAATTACCATTTTGATTTGCCGGGAAAGCAATCCTTAGATTTATATGGTAATTTTAAAAGAGTTCAGCATAAATGATTTTTCAATGCAGTTGGGTGGGTTAGTAGTGAAGACGCACAAATGCAACTTGTTAGAGCGATTGGTCTATAGTTGTCGTTCTAAGATAAGAACGGCATGCTCGAAGTTTCGTAACGTCAGTGCCGCAGTTGGTTCGAATTAAAAAAGTTTGGATCGTAATTTTGTTGTGGAACGCGACGGCGACAGTGACCGCTTGTGGTCTCATTAACACTTATCACACACTTCTGAGAGCTGGATGTTTGGTTGGGTGGATGTGATGGTTTGTTTCTAAAAGCTTTTTTATTCTTTAGTTTAGAGAAAGTGCAAAACTGAATGCAGCAGAGCAAGAAACAAGAATAGTCAAAGGGTTGTAAAAGAGATCTTTTGTAAACCACAAGCACTGTGTTGTTGGAAGAAAAGTTGTTTATTGAAAAAATGTTTTTGTTTGCATTACACCAGAAGCACAGAGGTATTCTTGAATGTTCTGTTATACTCAGAGGGAGTCCATGGGACATTCTGTGGAAGTCATTGGGATGTTCTGTGGACAGTCTTCTGAATTGTGTTTTGTGGACTTATCAGATTGTCCAAGGTGTCTTGAAGATGTGGACAAAACATCCTGTAAATGTCTTATCAGCAACTGGGCATTCTAAGGACATCCACAGAATATCCCTCACAGAAGATGCCAAAAACTGATTTCCCAAATACTTTCGGCATGTCTTTTTTGGATGACATACAATTAAAATGTTTGGCAATCCACAGGTTGGTCTCAGGACTTTCTGTGAACATAATACTACATTCTATCAAAGGCTGTTCCGATTTTAAGCCTAGTTTTAAGCCTTTTCTTATTCTTTTGTGTCATATATGAGGCTTTTGGACTTTGTCTGCTGAGAAGCAAATGATGTCAAAAGAACACCGACAATTCAAAGTGCAGACTTTTCACACTCTTTGGGGTTTTATTTATTCAATGTGTGAAGAGGCAGGTGTTGTCACCGACTTGTTTCCTATAAGTGGCATGGAGAAATGTGCAATCTATTCTCAAGAGCCTCACATTTCTATCAAAACAACTGACTGTTGCCTGGAAATGATTACGTTGAAAGATTTTGTCAACTCCCTTTAGCCAGGCAAACTCTACCGAAGTATAAAGCCGCTTAACCGGTCCTATAGGAATTCTCCAATAGAATCATATACGAGTCGAATAAAGAATCCATTCTTTGTATGCGGCTTTAAAAAGCCGTTCCCAAGGATAATTAAATTTATTAACATTTTAAAAAAAAAATTTTTTCTTCCTAGAGGTGGCCTTGCACGGCTCATGTGATACGCCATTGTAATATACACACGACACAAACACATCCAACAATCCCAGGAATACCACCATTGTCCACAGTGGTACATGGAGGTAAGAAATTTTACGTTTAATCGTTTATCTTAATTTATTCCACAGGTTGAATCTCGTTACAACGAACACCAAGGGATCAGAAAAATCTTTGTAATGAAATTTTTGTTATAATGAGATCAATTATAAAGGATTTCTATTACAGTGGGGATTCGAAAAAATTTGTTGTAACGAGGTTTTCATTGTAACTATTCGTTATAACGAGATTCAATCTGTACTGTTAATGTATGGTAATCTGTTGGTGCTGACCGAGATCGGTGCAGCCGGTCCTTAATCGATGAGTTTTCATCTAAAGTGAGTTATTGCTGGTCAAAAAGGGTTAATGTGGATGGATTTTAAAGGGTTTAAGTTGCTTTATGCATTGATTCGCTTGATCTATGACATGCGGATTAATCCGTATGGGAAGATATTGCTTAAAGTGAGCAATTAGGGTTAAATGGAAAAGGGGTTTTATTAAATTTTTCATGTAGACATTTCATAATGGCAGAAAACATGTGGTAGTGACAGGTAAATGATTTTTTGAAGGAGAGCTGGGCTTGAAAAGCATTTTTTATTGAATTTTTATTCATTATTGATTAGATGGGATAGTGAAGTTGGGTATAAATAAATTAAGCGAAAGAAATGAATACTGAATTTTTTCGACGCATTGAATGACTTATTACAATGGGTAGGTTGGGAATTTTTCAGATTCTAGTGTAGTTGTGTTTTGTATGTTCAAAAGTGAACTGGGATCTGAAAATTATATTATTTTATGAACTGAAAATATTGTCAGTTGTAATATCACTAGCGCATGCTGATTTTCGATTATTGCACGAAATTTTTGAACACCACACGTTAGTTCATCTGATTAAGGTTGTGTTCGAAAACTCTAACCGAAGAAACTCGTTAGTTTACCCACAATTCATAGAGGTTAGCCGCACATTTACAAAAGATTTTAATCATAACCAAAAATTAAGTTTTAAAAAAACATTTCTATGGGCACCGCCATCTTGAAACCACTTAGGTTTCGAACACACTAACAGATGGCACTAACCACAGTCACATGACAAAAACATGGCCGACCCAGACTTCAATCGACAGTCGTGCTACCTAGAATCGACCATAAGTTAATTAAGACACTCATGAATAATTAATAACAATTTTCCCTCAAAATTGTTTTCGCTTGATTGATGCGAACACAATGAGATTTAAAATCATGAATATTTACTAACTGTCTAGACAATGTTATTCTTTCATTTATGTTTTCGAAACCGAGAATTAAAGGAGAAGTAGTCATATTGTTTTTGATATTCAAGTGGTTTGTAATGAGGCTGTGAGGAAATTGTTTTAGCTTTTAAAGTACCATGGTTTTATGAGTTTGTCCGGTTATGATGTGATTAAATTGGGGGAAGATTGATGTGAGCTGTGGATTCATTTGGGGATAAAAGAGGAGGTAATGATGGTGAAAGAATGTTTAAAATTTATTGGATGGAGGAGATTTTTTTTTTTTTTTTTTTGGTTGGTGTTTAGAATGGTGAGTGGGTGTGTTGTTGGGTGTTTTTAGGGGTTGTGTGGTGATTGTTTATCGATTTAATGGGGTTAAGTGAAGGGGAATTTTTCGACGGAGATTGAGTTGAGTTTTGGCCGAAGTAGGTACGGGTTGGGCGGCATGAAAAAAGTCGATCTCCGTACAAACTTAATTTGATTATTTTGTGATTTAGGTACTTATTTT
>JAQIXT010002337.1:0-11227 GCA_034700445.1 Stenotaenia linearis | reverse complement strand
TGTTTATTCTTCCAATTGATCACTCCAAACAACAATTCCAACACAACAACCACTCCCTTACAACCCCTAAAAACATCACAATCAATCAAAATCCACCACGGGACCTCCCCAAACTCCCGCAACCAACAAAAAACCCCCAAACCCCTCTCCAAAACCCCCCAAAACCCACCCATTCAACCCCAAACGCCTTCCAAACCCAAACCACAAACAAAATTAACAAAAACAAAAGAAATCTTAACCTTGACCCGTTACAAGATCGACTTTATTATACATGGCGGTTTGTTATGTGTCCGATGGTTTGTGTATGGACTCGAAGCATCCAATTTCTATAGCAACAGGCGGTTGTCCAGGTGCTTCGATTAAAAACACAAACATTTAACGCTTTAGTCCACTTTTGGCTATGCACTAAGCTCATGTTGCCCCGTTAATTGTGCCTTCCTCTCTTCAGAGAGATGATGTTTATTGTGGGTTTATTTTTTCTCGTCGTGTCTGTTGTTGTTGTCATTAGACAGAGAAGAGTAAGTTACAATTTTCATTTATTCAAAATAATAACTAAAATCACTAAAATTATTTTATTTATATTGATTTGAGTGCGTTTTATTAAATTTTATTGAATTTTTATTCCATTTTTTTGAATTTTGCAAAATTTTGCAAAATTTTCAATTAAAAGTGAAGAAAAATCGTTTTAAATGCATTTAAATTGTAATTTTCATAATTTTCATATATTTTATATGATTTTATGAAATTTTATTGTTTTTTATTATTGAAGACAAAACCAGCTGTTTTTGAAATGTTTACAGCGATCGATTTGCCTTCCTCGTTCTCGTTACCATTGGTAGCAATTTAAAATTCATTTTCCTCAAACGCGAGAAAAAGTTGTAAACAAAAATTAAAGCGAACTTGTTATTTCTGTATTTAACAAACCATTGCCATGGTAACTAATGTGTAATGTCACTTGATTCATCATCATCTATAAGATCGAGCACTCAATCTGATTTGTCAATTTATCACAATCGATTTTTAAAAGTCATTTTTTCATTTTTTCCAAAAAAAAATAATTAGAATCGTGAAAAAGTTTACAACGGCATTTCGACATGTATTCCCGGAATGTCACCGACCGATCCGCAGTGAGTAACAATAATTTTGCTTTCCTGCAGCGCGTCTATTTCGCTTTCCCGCTAAACACCAATTTCGCTTTACTGCAGAGCGCTAAAATTGTACAAACTTTCCATTCCAGAGATGGGAATTTCCCGGACATAGTCAAAACCGGGAGTTTGTCCGACTTTTTGCGGGACATTCATGAAAATTATGGCAACATTGTCTCATTTTGGGAGGGAACTAAGCTATCGGTTAGCACTTCTGCCCCTAATTTGTACAAAGAACAAGCTGATCTTCAGTCTCTACCAGGTTATTTAATTTAATTTAATTTGGGACTTAGCAATTTTTATTTTTTATTTTTTATTTTTTTTTAGTAAAAATTAAATTGCATTTTTTCAATTTTTTCAAATTTGAAATTTTGAAATTTCGCGGTAAAATCAAAAATTGCTAAGTCTCCGTTGATTTAAATGAGATGAAATTGATTTTAATGTAATTACAGACAGTTTTAATGAGTTATTCCGTCCTTTATGCGGAAATGATTGTTTTGCTATTGGAAATAGCACTCGAGCACGCCAATTCAGGGATGTTTACGACCCGTATTTTCATACAACAGCAAACTGGCTTTTTTTCGACACTTTTGTCGACGTAAGAATTAATACTTCCATTTTTTTTGTTTTGTTTATTAACAATGTTAATTAATCAATTGATTTCGAATTAGATCGCTAATGAGTACATTGAAAAATGGAAACTTCTTAACGTCGACGACCACATCCCGCTGTTGAACACCATGTTGCAAATCACAATGCAGGCGCTCACACGACCACTTTTCGGCAACTATTTCAAGGACCCGATGAAATTGGAGAAATTCAAAACAAAAACGGACGAAGTGAGTCAAAATTTCATCGATTTTCACTCGAATTTGTGACTTTTTACGTCTTTTTTTTGTAGATTTTTAAGTATCTTCAAGCGCCCCCCGAACCGAACAGCGAAGAAGATAAAACGTACAAAGAAAGTGAGGATTTTAGAGTTTTTCAGTGAGTTTTTGATTGTGTTGTGATAGAAAATGTTTTCAGATATTGACGGAGTTCGCAATATCATTCGGGAAGTGCTCGAGCTACGCCGTATGGAAGGCGGCGAAGAACCGTCGACTTTTTTGGATCTTTTGCTGCAACAAGATATGACGGACGAGCAGAGGATTGGGGATGCTTTGGTGTTTTTGTCGGCTGGTTACGTGACTACTGGACAGCTTTTGACGAATATTATCTATTTACTAACGCTGTACGAAGAAGCTCAAGAGGGTGTTTATCAAGAAGCCGTGAAAATTCTGGGAGAAGAGCGCATCACGAGAGCGAAGATGGTGGATTTAAAGTAAGAAAATTGGAAATTTTTTATTTTTAGTTTTAGTTGGGTGATTCAATAATAGTTTTAATTTATTGGTAATTGAGGAAGAGTTTCGAGAAGAGTGTGTTCAATGTCTTTAGAGGAGAGCGCAAGCGCAGTAAAGGAGGAACAAAGAGTTTCAAGTGAAAATGTTGTTCAAAACTGTCTCAGAAACCAGAGCTTAAATCTGTTATAGTTTCAGTTAGGTAGGAATTAGGATAGTTTTAAACAGTTGTTAAAAGTTTAAACAGCTGATGAGACAGTTATTGGAACGGTTGTAAACAAGTTGGAACATTTCTATAAGCTATTGTTAGGAGTCCTTGTTGCATTCCTCATGAAAACTACACTTTCACTGGGCAATCTAACATCAAATTTCATTCAACTTTGCCAATTCAAGAACACCATTTTCACTGAACTGTCATGTCTGACATGAAGAATGGTTTCAATCCATTAGGGAATCGCAATAATAGCAGAAGTAGATAAACACACATCTTTGTTGTTTACTTCAAAGTTCCACTTGGCAATTCAAGTGACAAATCTAACAACGTGGAACACCAAACAACACTATAGTTTTTGCTTTGGTATCCCTATAATAAATTCAATAACAATCCAATACATCAGTATCAGTTCATCACCATCTTAGCTGAGCAATAACATCACACTGCACTGTGGCACTTCCAAAAGTTTTGTTTTTACATTAAACAGTAACAATCTAAAACATACTTACTTCTATATTCCACAGATACACCCGTCAAGTCATCAACGAAACACTACGCTTCATCCCAGGAGCGGATTTTCTCTTTCGCGTTGCAGACAAAGAAATGAAAATTGGCGGCTACAAAATCCCAGCAGGAACCAACTTATACCAAAGTCTTTGTGTCAGCTTCGACGACGCATATCACTTTCCTGATCCTGACAGGTAAAAAAAACATTTCTTAAAATTTTTTTTTAAATCTTAACTTCATATTTTTTTACTCACAGATTCGATCCCGATCGCTTCAGCGAAGCCAAATGTAAAAAACAACACCAATTTGCGTTTAAACCCTTCGGTTTCGCTGGAGGTCGTCAATGCCCCGGGTCCAACTTCACCTACATGGAAGCGACAGTCTTTCTAGCCGAATGGTGTCGTCAATTCGAATTTCACGTCGTACCGGGCCAATCCGTTAGTTACATACACGGACTCGCTACGAGACTCGCCGACGAAGTATGGGTTACGCTGATACCGCGCAACCAGTAAGCCTAATTCAAGCCTGATGCTCAAGTTCGAATTCCGTAAAACAGTTTTCTTGAGTACCGTTTACGAGTAACATTTCCCTAAACCGTTTTTCTTTTAGCGTAGAAGTTCGTATACAAATATAATGGACCTCGTTAAAAAACCAACGCCTGTACAACGGTCGAAGGACGAAGAGAATTTAGGGTTAATTACTATTAAATTATAAATTATTATGGATTATTAATATGTGTGTGTAAAAAAAAGTACAGAAGGATGTTATTAAGTGTCACATTGATTATAATAATTGCAAAGTTCAACGTTTTTATGTTGTGAATACTCTTAATTAAATACTCAAAAGATGTATGATTTTATGGTTAATAAATGTGAATATTAAGTGCTGTAAAGAGTTTGTTATTATTAATTAATTTTTTTTGTTGGTAATAAAATGATGAAACCAATGCAGGTTTTTTGTGTGGTTTGTGAATTAGAAATTAAAAATTTATTAGTTTTAGGTCATTTTTAGTTTGTTGTTTCTAAATAAAACAACTTTTAAATCATTTTTGGTCATTTTAAGACCGTTTTGACTCCATTTTAGGTTTTAAATACTATTATTATTATTATATCTTTCTATTATTACACATTTTTTGTGTAAATCAAGTCAATTTGACAAGTGAGCCAGACAAACCAGCAGTTCAAACATATGTTGGAAAATTTGGAGTCAGACAGGAAAGCCTAACTCGGTATTTGCAGAGTCTGCAAAAATTATCAATAACGTTAATTAAGTCAATTCATTTTCATAAAATGACAAAATAATGTTATTTCATTTCATAAAATGGCTAAATGTAGTTTTAGTATTTAATTCCATTAAAATAGTTAATAAAAGCTTATTAGTGTTTCCAATAAGCAATTTCCTTGAAATCGTAAAAAAACGTCACAAAGGTAAAACTGAGTGTATGGGCGTAAATATGAGTATGCGCCTTACGGTGGATAAATTTTATTTTCATTTCTAACTTAAGCAAACTAGCAACAACATGGAATTTTGGATCGGCAACTTGAAGTTCGAGTTTCACTCGAATAGTATCGATTATTTGGAGATGTTTTTCCTAGTAAATACCCTTCTCGTCGGTTTTGTCATGGTCATGAAAAGGGTAAACAAATTTTTTTTTTAAATCTTTAAATTTTTGTTTTTTTATTTTTTAAATTTTAAATTTTTTTTTAGATCGACGCGGGAAAATTTAATAAAAGAATGATGGAAAAAGAAAAGAAAACGGAAATGGAAAAGAAACAAGAAATGGAAAAAGCAAAGGAAAAGAAAAATTGAAGAAATTACTCACAATTTTTACTCATTTTAAAGGTCTGAATTTTAATTTTGTCATTTTAATTTATTATAATTGTGTCACGAAATAATTATGATTTTGGGTGAATGTCACGACGCAACAGCTGTATGGTATTAATTTGTAAATAAATGTCCGTGAAAGTGCACATTTATACTTAAATATTAGTATTTTTTCCTTGAAATAATAACATGTTTAGCCAAATGACTACTTGTAGCAGATTTGTGGGAATAAATGTGTACGTAAAGGATTTTAATCTTCATTTCAAAGAAATTAAAGCTTACAACATTGAAATCGGAAATTTCAAATTTGATTTAGTAAGATATGGTTTGGATTATTTTTTGAAATATTTATCATTGAAATTGTTTCTTATCGGGATTAAACAAATTAATCGAAATTTTTTCTGATTTTTAAAGGTCTGAGTTTTAATTTTGTTATTTTGATTTATTATAACTATTTAATTATAAAATTGCATCACTTATTGTGATTTTGGAGTGAAATAATGGAGGTTTTGAGTAAATATCACGACGCAACAGCTCGTACAGGAAGAATTTGAAAATAAATACGCAATCAATGATTTCACATTTTTATAGTATTTTTTACGCTTATTGTGAAATAATAACAGGTGCATTAATATCTCGTTGTAGCAAGTGTGTAAGTAAAGAATTTTCATCTTCAGCTTAACTTCGCTTTAACATTTGATTTTATAGTATTGAAATATATATCATTTGGAATGTGTTTCTTATCGGGATTGTCACTTCATGAGACGGTAATAAAAAAAATTATTTTTGTAATAATAGTTGCTTGATTTTTCATTTTAGATTGATACAGAAATAGTGCATCACTTGGATAATAGTTGCTTGATCTTCCAGATCGATACGGAAATAGTGCATCACTTGGAACAATAATTCGGGAATTTCAAGTTTCATTCACGGACCCGCTGTGAGACGCGCATACGAGCTCAGTGACTTCCTATTCCCTTCGAGTAAGGAGGAGCAGCCGCTCCAACCCAGCTGATGACGCTTCGAGTTATGCAGTAAAGCCTAAATAGTAAACTATGCAGTTTTTACAATAACAATTCCGATTTTTGTAAATTAATAACGTTATTTCATCAAATGACAAAGCGTAACCATTTTTTTTTTGTCATTGACCTCATTAAAATAAAATTTAAAAATTTAAATTTATTAAGGTCATTAAAAACCCTGTTACCCCTAAACAGTGAAATCGTCACAAACACAATACAAAAAGTGTAGGCGTAATGTTTAAATCTGGGTATCGACGAATCGAATTCTATCGTCATTTCTAGTATTTCTAAGTTAAAAGTAGCATTAACATGGAATTTTGGATCGGAAATTTTAAGTTCGAGATTCAGCCCAAAAGTATCAGTAATTTGGAGTTATTTCTTCTTGTGAATACGTGTCTTGTCGGCTTTGTCATGGTCATGAAAAGGGTAAAAAAATTCGAGTTTTAAAAAAAAAAATTATAATCTTCTATTTTTAGCTCGACGCGAGAAAATTCAATAAAAGAATGAGCGAAAAAGAAAAGGAAACGAAAACGGAGAAGGAAAAAGAAAAAGAGACGAAGGAGGAGAAAGAAAATTAAAGAAATTGATAGAAATTTTTGCTTCTTTTTAACGGTTTGAATTTAATTTTTTGTTATTTTGATTGATCACAAGTACATTACATCAAAATTTGTTGTTTTTGCATTTTGGGTGTGAAATCGGTTTTTGGTAAATGCAACGTATGGAAGAATTGTAAATAAATGTGTTTTTCAATTATGTTTCTGAGTTTGTATTCATTTTAAGTTTATTTTTTCATTTTATCCGTGAAATAATTGAACGTTTACGACAAATGTCTCTGTTTGCACAGACGTGTATGGGGAATATAAATGTAAGTGATTTTTATTTCCATTTCAAAACAACTTAAGTTTGCATCGACATGGAGATCGGGTTCGGAAATTTCAAGTTAAATTTTCCTTGTGAATTAGAATTTTTTTGAGTTATTTATCGCTGGAAATTTGTTTCTTGTCGGAATTGAAATTTTTGTCTTTGTAATTGCTCGATTTTTTAATTCTAGATCGATGCGGAAAAAATTAAGAAAAGAATGGACAAAAAAGAAAGGGAAAAAGAAAATTAAATATTTTTTATATTTGTTATTTTCGAATTTTAAAAATGTGTGAAATCAAAATGAATTTTGTGCCGTTCATGCGTGATGTGTATTATATTCAGAATAATGTCACAAATGCAACAGCTGTTAGTGGCAAGAGACGCATTAGTGATTTTTGTCGTTTAGTTAGCTGCAATATGGAGATAGGAATCGGAAATTTCAAGTTATATTTTGATTGTGAATTTGAATTTTTTGAGTTATTTATATTTGGAAATGTGTTTCTTGTCGGAATTGTGATGTTCATGAAAACGGTAAAAAATTTTTTTTTTTTTTTTTTTTTTTTGCTGTTGTTAATTTAATTCTTATTTAAGGTCGATGCGAGAAATTTTCATAAGAGGAGGAGCCTAAAAGAGAAAGAAATAGAGAAGTTAAAGGAGAACTAATTATTGTTATGGAAAATTTTTATTTGTGTGTTATTTTCTGGTTTGAATGTATTTTTATTATATTATTATTATTATATATATTAAAATAAGTGTGAATATTCAATTTGTGTTTCGGTAATTTGTTTTTATTATTTTACACGCACAAATCGATTACAAACAAGACAATGACCTTTTGTAGTACAAGTTTTGCGTGCTATCTCATTAATCTTAATCATTCCTCATTTAAAATGAAATTTTCCCTCAATTTGATCAATAACTAAATCAGTATACATTTGAAACGGTTACTGTGAACACACTCAGGCATTTCATGGAGTTATACATTGAAGTATTTGTATATTTCACACTAATTATGGTCGCAGTTACACTTTTTCAAAAATGGGTAAGATTTTTCAATTTTTCAATTTTTCCTTATTTATTCACGTTAAGCGCGTAAATTGTTACGACAGATGGATAAACGAAGATTTGTTAAAGCAGAAAAAGAGTGAAGTCGAGAATCGAAGAATCTGAGTGAAGAATTGATTTGAAATTAAAAAATTTTTGTATAAAAAATCAAATAAATATATTTACTTTAATTTTTCTTTCATATTTTCCTCTCTCGAAACGCAATACGAGGAACTCGATCAGGAAATAACAAAGTTGAGTACACCTGTTGCATAGGGACGTCATTTGTATTGTATTCAAGCTGGAAATTTTGTAAAATACGACACAAAAGGACAAACAGATCCTGCTCTGCAAAACGACGCCCTAAAAAATTTTTTTTTAAAAATTGTGATTTTTACAGTTAATTATATCTTTATTTAAATTTCTACCTGCGCAAGTTCGAATTCCGTGACTAAACGGAGTCATCAAAAACGGATTAATCTCTTTAATGTCGTTAATCCATCTTTCCGGACGAAATTCTTTCGGATTCGGAAATGTTTTCTCACAGTTAAAGAGCACAGTGTGGTTTAAATCAACGGCAGTCTGCGAAAAATAATACAAAATCAGTTTTTATTTATATTTTGTAATTTACGCCTAACTTAGGCCTAATTTTGCTTACTCCTGCTGGGATTTTGTAATTTCCCAACACTAAATCGTTCGGAATTACTCTTGATATTTCGGTTCCGGTTGGAAAAAGTCTATAAAATGCAAATAATTAATTTTTTTCTTTTTTAAAATTTTTAATTTTTTTCGATTTTATACCTAAAAGATTCTTTGACGCACGCTCTTAAATAAGTCATTTTTTCAAGTTTGTCTTCCGTGATCGCTTCATTTGGAGATATTAATCGTTTAATTTCCTGATAAAGTTTTTCTTGAACTTGTGGATTTGTACTTAAACAGTATAAATTTGAAACAGCAGCTGGTGATGTCTGAAATGGATTTTATTTACTTTATTTTCAATTTTTAAAATTTTTCAAGTTTTTAATTTCAAAATTATATTTTTTTTTACAAACCGTGCTCAATCCATCAACCAACATTGTGAAACAAAGAATAAAAACGTCTTCTGGATTTAATTCGGGAAGAGAGATGAGATATCGTAAAAAACTTGAATTTTCATTAAGTTTTCCCTGTTCCTGTAAATTCCTCATTCGATCAATGGCTTCGTTTATAAAATCCTGAACGTGTCTGCGAGTTAAAAATTTAAATTAATTAATTAAATTAATTTAATAAATAATAAAAAATTAAATCCTCTAAATTACTTCAAAAAGAAATCCTCGTCTTTAACAAACTGCCGCCACGTTGGCGTAGGGAAATAATTATAAGTTTGTAACGAAAATTTCAATCGACTCGAAGAATGAAAAATTCTGAGATTTGATTCGATCATTTTTTGAATTCTCGCTTCATTTTCTCCTTTATCGAAGCATCCTAATGATTTTTCTAGAAATATTCGACCTGCCCCTATTTTATAACAAAAAAAAATTTTTAAATAAATTTTTTTATTGTAAAAATAATTATTACCTTCAAAAATCCATTTCGATATAAGAAAAGATAAATTTTCCACGTAATCATTCCGGTTTTTTCTTTTCCTAATTTGATGTATTAAATCTGAAACAGTTTTTTCAACTGTCGGTAAATACGAACTGACTATTTTAGGTTTCATAACAAACGGTTGAACTGATTTCCGTAATCGATACCATTCATCACCATTCCTTTAATTAGAAAACAAAACAAAAATCAAAAAAACCTCTCAAAACATTAAAAAACATACATATTTCCAAGTCCCTTATTCAAATTCCTCATTCCCCTGTATTTTTCAACTGTTTCTTGTAACGGAATTACTTTCGGCTTCTTTCCTTCGCTCGCATAAACTTTCTTCGCATCGTTCGGATCAAACAAATGAACGACCGTTTTTCCAGGTAAATTCTCTTTAACAACATCACCGTACTCTTTTCTCATTTCTAACAGCGTTTCGTGGTACTTATCGACCGAATAAAACCCTAAAACGACAAAAACTCAATTTTTCATCAAAAGTAAACGTCACGAACCAAATTTTACCGAATTTATACAACAACAAATTCCCAAACACCGGCCAATTCCTCGGACCTGGGATTTCGGCGAACGAGCGAATCGGAGCAGCCATTTTGTTAAAAATCTAGAAAAAATACATATATCATTTTCTTATCGAAATTTTCTAATCACAAAATTCCTACCTCGGTATAAACTTCGTACCTTAACCTTAGGCCTAAGCTCCCATCGTTAGAAAGTAAATAAAACATTTGAAGGGGGGATAAATTTCAATTTTGTTTAATTAAACTATACAAAACAAATCTAAAGGTAAAAGGATTTTGCTAATGACATAAATTAGACTACAAAACAATATTAATAGCTTAGGAATGTTAACTGTAAAAAAAAATTCAAAATTTTAAATTTTCTACATAATTTTCGTTGTTAAAAAATATTTTAAATGTTTCATTTCATTTGACACAATTTATTTAAGAAAATTTTAAGTATATTAAATTACAAATATTTAGTAATCTTTAACACAGGTCTAAATAAGGCAATATCCTCCACATCTGCTGTACGAAGTCCTCGTTTCAGATACGGTAATTCCTTTATAATCATCAACTTCCCATAATCCAGGCGTCTGAATAATCTAAAAAATATAAAAACATTATAAAATATTATAAAATAAAGTTTATTAAATATTAACTAACTTTTTCGACGAGTTCTTCGAATGCACATTGGACCCCGTCTCGTGTTTTCGCACTCGCTTCTATGAATAACATCGAGTGTTTTCGTGCAAATTTTGTTCCTTCTTCGACTGATACGTCTCTACGATCTTCCTGAGGTTGTAAAAATTGAAATTAAATTGATGTTTGATTTTTTTGGTGATGTTATTTAATTAATTTACTTTGTCTTTCTTGTTTCCAACCAGCATTTTAATAATTTCAGTCCTAGTTGAGTACGTTTCTAATTCGTTCAACCACATGTCGAGTTTTGTGAATGAATTTCTGTTGCTCACATCGTAAACTACATTGTAAATGAATGGAATTAGTAATTTTGTTCGTGTTTATTACCGTATTTCATCGAATATTTCAAGAAATTAATTTTAAGTTGCGATTTATAATCGAGGGCGAATTTTATTTCATCTTTTAACTTGAATTTCTGTACTTTTGTGTTAAATTTTTGCAGTTTACGGAGTTTTTGTTAATTTTTAGCCAATTTCTGCAATTT